>PVKP010010737.1:0-63786 GCA_004027715.1 Plecturocebus donacophilus | reverse complement strand
CTTAGGAGGCTGGGGTAGGAGGATCACTTGAGCTCAGGAGGTCTAGGCTGCAGTGAGCTGTAATTGCACCACCACACTCCAGGACGGGTGACAGAGTAAGAAGGAAGGAAGGGCCATCTGAAAACTCAAAGAAAAAAAAAAAAAGGATTAGAGTCATTCATTTAAATATTTTAAAAGATTGACCTTATCTTGTGCCCCAGTGTGGTTTGAAATAAAATTAAAAAAAAATATATATATATATATATATATATGTATACACACCTGCCATCCCTGCTACTTGGGAGGCTGAGGCAGGAGAATCGTTTTAACCCTGAAGGTGGAGGTTTCAGTGAGCCAAGATCACACCACTGCACTCCAGCCTGGGTGACAGAGTAAGAACGTGTCTCAAAAAAACAAAAAAATTAATCAAAAGAAAGTAAAAACAAAGGTGGAGCCTTCAAAATTACTTTAGACTGTTCTTTTGTTTTGGGACCGCCTTAAGTAAACCTTTAAGTAAGGAGTTCAGATCCAGCCTTAGTGAGTGGGTAGAGAGGGTGTGGGAGGGTGAGGAGGGAGAGTTGAATTATAAGAGGCTGGAGGTAGGGAAGGCGTGGATCACATTATTTTCTCTTATTTCCTGTCTTCTTCTGAGTGGGCTCAGGAGCCAGGAAGGCCCCAGAGAGCTTGCTTTCTGGAGATTCCTCATGCCGCTGTCCAGGCCAATTCAGAAATTGAGGACTGAGCCAAGATTCAAGCCTAGCCAGAGGCGCAAATCTCAGCCCCTCAAGGCCCTCAAGTACCTTCCCCAGGAGGGCCCCAGTACTAGCCACCAGTCCTTGTGGCTAACAGCTCAGTTCAGCCACAGTGACCACAGCACAAAACAAGGTATGTTTTTTAAAATTATATTTTCCAATTTTATCGCTGGTTCCTAAGAACACTTCAGGGACATAGATAATGCCTTTGGTCTCCTTAGAGAAAACAGACAGTGCTTTCGATTGTTCCTGTTTCCTCCCCTATAGAGTTGGAGGCATGCAAGCATGTCATTTGCAAATCAGTGTTTGGCCTCTCCTGTTGCAGTTGACCTTGTGTTTTCTCTTCTTTCCTTTCCTGGTGTTCTTTGGAAATGGATTAAATTTATGAGAAAGGAGTTGGTTGGTTTTTGTTTGTTTGTTTGTTTGATTGATTTTTGAGATAGGATCTCTCTCTGTCATTCAGGCTAGAATGCAGTGGTACTATCCTGGCTTATGCAGCCTGAGCCTCCTGGGCTCAAGCAATCCTCCCACCTTAGCCTCCAGAGTAGCTAGGACTAAAGGCGGGCACTACCACACCCAGCTAATTTTGTTGATTTTTTGTAGAGATGAGGTTTCACTGTGTTGCCTAGGCAGGTAGCGAACTCTTGGGTTCAAGCAGAATCCCCCTTGTCTTGGCATCCCACAGTGCTGGGATTACAGGCACAAGCCACAGTGCCTGTCTAGGAGTTGGTCTTTCGAGCAACAAGTGGAAGGATGAATCTGGAAACACAGGCTAGAGGCAGGGTGGAGAGCAAAGGGTGAGATGTGATCTAGTGCAGCAAGAGTAATGGCTAAAGGAAAAAGAACAAAGAACAGAGGTTCTGAGATTGGAACAAATGCCAAAGTCAAGTAGGATCATAATTAACCTTAAATCCCTTAAATCACCTTTGTAATCTCTTCCATACTGGAACAGATCGCATCATTGAGTGCTGCTGAATTGACTATTTAGCAATATCATTACATCTCCCCAACAAAGGTCTGCTGGGATTACGGATGTGAGCCACTGTGCCCGGCCCACATAATTGGCCTCTTCTGTTGCAGTTGAATTTGTGTTTTCTCTTCTTGCCTTTCCTTGGAAATGGATTGGATTAATAAAAATGGAGTTGGTCTGTTTTGTTTTTTTTTATTTTTTTATTTTTTATTTTTTGAGATGGAGTTTCGCTCTTGTTGCCCAGGCTGGAGTGCAATGGCACGATCTCAGCTCGACGCAACCTCCGCCTCCATTGTTCAAGCGAGTCTTCTGCCTCAACCTCCTGAGTTAGCTGGGATTACAGGCGTGTGCCACGCCTGGCTAATTTTTTGTATTAGTAGAGACAGGGTTTCTCCATGTTGGTCAGACTAGTCTCAGAACTCCTGACCTCAAGTGATCCGTCTGCCTGGGCCTCCCAAAGTGCTGGGATTACAGGTGTGAGCCATCACACCCGGCCTGTTTGATTGATTTTTGGGGTAGGATCTCACTCTATCACCCGGACTAGAGTGCAGTGGTGCTGTCTTGGCTCATGAAGCCTGAGCCTCCCGGGCTCAAGGTGGGTCTGCTTGATTTCAAAACTCATTGTAAAATTCAGTGGTTTTCAATGTATTCACAAAAGTGTGCAACCATCACCCCATCTAATCCCAGAACATTTCCTTTTTCTTTTTTTTTTTCTGAGACAGGGTCTCACTCCAGTTGCCCAGGCTTTAGCTCACTGCAGCCTAGACCTCCTTGGTTCAAGTGATCCTCCCACTTGAGCCTCCTGAGTAGCTGGGATTACAGGCATATGCCACCATGTCCAGCTAAATTATTTGAATTTTTAGTAGAGATGGGAATTTCGCCACTTTGCCCACGCTGGTCTCGAACTCCTGGACTCAAGTGATCTGCCTGCCTCGGCCTCCCAATGTGCTGGGATTACTGGCATGAGCTGCCACACCCACCTTCATAACATTTTCATCATCAGAAAGAAACACCATACCAGGGCTGGGTGTGGTGGCTCCTGCCTATAATCCCAGCACTTTGGGAGGCTGAGGCAGGCAGATCACTTGAGGTCAAGAGTTTGAGACCAGCCGGGCCAACATGGTGAAACTCTGTGTCTACTAAAAATACAAAAATTAGCCAGGCATGGTGGCCTGTACCTGTACTCCCAGCTAGCTACTAGGGAGGCTGAGGTGGGAGGATCTCTTGAACCCAGGAGAGGGAGGTTGCAGTGAGCCAAGATTCTGCTACTGCACTCAAACCTGGGCAACAAAGTGAGACTCCGTCTCAAAAAAATCAAATGCCATATCCATTAGCGGTCACTCCCCTTTTTTCCCCCCCTCTTCTCAGCTCCCAGTAAAAACTAACCTATTTTCTGTCTATAATTTGCATATCCTGGGTATTTCTTATAAGTGGAAGCAAATAATATGCGACCTTTAAGGCAGGGTACAGAAGCTCACACCTGTAATACCAGCACTTTGGGAGGGTGAGGTGGGCAGATCACCTGAGGTTGGGAGTTTAAGACCAGCCTGATCAACATGGAGAAACCCCTTCTCAACTAAAAATACAAAATTAGCCAGATGTGGTGGCACATGCCTGTAATCCCAGCTACTCCAGAGGCTAAGGCAGGAGAATCGCCTGAACCCAGAGGTGGAGGTTGTAGTGAGCCAAGATCCAGCCATTGCACTGCAGCCTGGGTAACCAGTAAAATACTCCATCTCAAAAAAAAAAGTGACTTTTTGTGTCTGGCTTCTTCTCTTAGCATAATGTTTTCAAGATTCATCCAAGTTGGCCAGGTGCAGTGGCTCACACTTGTAATACCAGCACTTTGGGAGGCTGAGGCAGGTGGATCACTTGAGGTCAGGAGTTTCAGACAAGCCTGACCAACAAGGAGAAACTCTGACTCTACTAAAAATACAAAATTAGACTGGGCTTGGTGGCTCACGCCTGTAATCCCAGCACTTTGGGAGGCCGAGGTGGGCGGATCACCTGAGGTCAGGAGTTCGAGACCAGCCTGGCCAACATGGTGAAACCCCCATCTCTATTAAAACTAACTAAATAAAAATAAATAAATAAAAATACAATTCAAAATTAGCCAGGTGTGGTGGTGCATGCCTGTAATGCCAGCTACTCAGGAGGCTGAGGGAAGAGAATCCTTGAACCCGGGAGGCAGAGGTTGTGGTGAGCTGAGATTGTGTCATTGCACTCCAGCCCGGGCAACAAGAGCAATACTCCATCTCAAAAGAAAAGAAAAAAAAGTTTCATCCAAGTTGTAATATGAATCTAGTTTATTCCATTTTATGGGTAAATAGTATTATATGGAAGATATTTTATTTATTATCTTTTTTTTTGAGACAGAGTTTCACTCTGTCCCCCAGGCTGGAGGGCAACGGTGCGACCTCGGCTCACCGCAACCTCCCCTTCCTGGGTTCAAGCAATTTTCCCGCATCAGCCTCCCGAGTAGCTGGGATTACAGGTGCCCACCACCATACCTGGCTAATTTTTTGTATATTTAATAGGGACAGGGTTTCATGTTGATCAAGCTGGTCTTGAACTCCTGGCCTCAGGTGATCCACCCACTTCAGCTTCCCAAAGTGCTGGGATTAGAGGCATAAGCCACTGCGCCTGGCCTGTCATTATTATTTTTAGAGGTAGTGTCTGTGCTACGTTGCCCTGGCGGGTCTTGAACTCCTGGGCTTGAGTAATCCACCCCAGCCTCTGGAGTAGCTGGGATTACAGTTAGCTGAGCATGGTGCTCAGCTATTAGATCACATTTTATTTATCCATTCATTCCTTGATGAACATTTGGGTTGTTTCCACCTTTTGGTGACTGAATAATGCTGCTATGTATGAGTGTATACATATATTTGTTTGAGTACCTGTTTTCAGTTCTCTTGGACATATACCTAGGAGTGGAATTGCTGGGTCCTATGGTAACTCATTTATTTATTTATTTATTTTTATTTTTAAAAAAAATAAGTTGGGTTTTCACCATGATGGCCAGGCTGGTCTTGAACTACTGACTTCAGATGATCCACCCACCTCAGCCTCCCAAAGTGCTAGGATTACAGGTGTGAGCCACCGCGCCCAGCCCTATGGTAACTCTTTAGCTTTTGGAGGAACTGCTTTTCACTTGCAGTGAGCCGAGATTGCACCATTGCACTCCAGCCCGGGCAACAAGAGCAAAACTCTGTCTCAAAATAAATCAAATAAATAAATAAATAAATAAAAATAAAAAATTAGCCTTGTGTGGTGGCATGCACCTGTAGTCCCAGCTACTTGGGAGGCTGAAGTGGGAGAGTTGCTTGAGCCCCAGAGGCTGAGGCTGCAGTGAGCTGAGATCGCATCACTCAACTCCAGCCTGGGTGACAGAACGAGACCCTGTCTCAAAAAAAAAAAAAAAAAGAGATGAGCATGACCACGTGGCTTGCAACACCCCTTATCTATATGCATTACTCTGGTGGTCCCACCTGATTGTGTAAACAGAAATAACCACCCCCCATTGCTAAGATTTGCTGTGAACGATTAGCTTTAAATGTTGCCAAGTCTTCAGGAACAGCACTGGTGTGAAAAGTGGAGTTAATGTAAGAATAGAGGCTGACACAGAGTGGACCAGGGAAAACAATGACTATTTGTATAAATTCGGTGGCAGAATATTAATTTAGGGTTTTCTTTGGATGTGGGTTTTGAAAAATTGGTAGGCCTGGGTGAAGACAACATGAAGACTCATTAGGAACTCCAGCAGGGAGTTGAAACCTTTTAAAAAAAAAAAAAAAAGAAAAGAAAAATAACAGCTTTACTCCTTTTTGAGGCAGAGACTCACTCAGTTGCCCAGGCTGAAGTGCAGTGGCACAATCTTGGCTCACTGCAACCTCCACCTCTGGGGTTCAAGTGATTCTCCTTCCTCAGCCTCCCAAGTAGCTAGGACTACAGGCTCTTGCTACCATGCCTGGCTAATTTTTATATTTTTAGTACAGACATGGTTTCACTACATTGGCCAAGCTGGTCTCAAACTCCTGACTACAGGTGATCCACCCACCTCAGCCTCCCAAAGTGCTGGGATTATAGGCATGAGCCACCACCATTGATGCCCAATAACAGTTTTATTGAAATATCTACATTAAATAAGCTTCCCAAGCTCAAGTTACAGAACCCTGTATGGAGCTGGGTTCCATCTGGTTTCCAAATCCGAAAGCCCCTTACCTTCCCAAACTCCTTGACCTTGGCTAAGTCCCTTATCTTCTCTAAACCCAAATCCTCATCAGTAACCTTGTGGCGTGGGATTAGGTCATCTTTCTAGGTATGGATTATTTAGGAATTTAGTTATCCTGACCAGTGGGGCAGGGGTGGGTAGATGAAGGCATGGGGAGGGGAAAAGCTGTTAATCCCTTTTTTTTTTTCCGATAGAGTCTTACTCTGTTGCGCAGGTTGGAATGCAGTGGCATGATCTCAGCTCACTGCAACCTCTGCTGCCCAGTTCAAGCAATTCTCCCACTTCAGCCTCCTGAGTAGCTGGAATCACAGATGCCTGCCACCGTGACTGGCTAATTTTTGTATTTTTTTTTTTTCTTGAAACGGACTTTTGCTTTTGTTGCCTAGGCTGCAGTGCAATGGCATGATCTGTGCTCTCAGCAACCTTCACCTACTGCATTCAAGGGATTCTCCTGCCTCAGCCTCCTGAGTAGCTGGGATTACAGGCATGTGCTACCACATCAAGCTAATTTTGTATTTTTAGTAAAGATGGGGTTTCTCCATGTTGGTCGGGCTGGTCTTGAACACCTGATCTCAGGTGATCTGCCCACCTCAGCCTCCCAAAGTGCTGGGATTACAGGTGTGAGCCACCTGCACCCAACCTAATTTTTGTATTTTTTAGTAGAGACAAGGTTTCACCATCTTGGCCAAGTTGGTCTTGAACTCCTGACCTCGTGATCCAGCCGCCTTGGCCTCCCAAAGTGCTCAGATTACAGGCATGAGCCACCATACCAGGCCTAATCCCATTTCTTCTCTGACACTTCCATTAAATAATTTTAGACCCTGACCAACATAGCTTCCAGGTAGATAAATATTTTGGTTCTCAAGAGGAAAAACCAACCCACTGTTTATGCCAAGTCATGGCACAGCCCCAGGAGCAGCAAAATATGTTTTGCTCCTAGTAATGATAGGGGGGCCCCTCCCTGACCTTTACTGTCTCTAGCTAATGACAAGTCAGTTTCTCCAGCATTCCTGTCTCCCGGTTTTTCATCTTCTCCTTAGGTCCCCAGTTTCTGAACCACGGGAGGGGTCATACATTTTTTTTTTTTTTAATTGGCAGTGATCAAAAATGGTGCCCTCAGTCATCTTCCCCTTCGGAGCCCTCTATGTCCTTTGGAGGCATCTTGGTTGGTATTCACCCTCCGAGGAAGCAGTCATTACTCAGCGAATTGACTTCTACTGAGTCCTTCCACACACACCCTTCTGTGTGCAAATGGACTTTATAGCCGATGCAGGCACAATTCTACCAGGGGAAGAAGAAAACAGGCCAGCCGAGCCTGCTGGAATAATCGCGTTGGGCCTTTTTAGTAGGCCTCCGAGGGCACTGGTATTGCATTGCTCGTAGCTGTGGCGCCCTAGAAATGAACTCTCCCTTCACCATCCACTCCTCCGTGAAAGATGTGGGCCAGCCAGGAAGAAGCAAAGAAGGGCTGTTTTATTGACTCCAGATGAGAGGGCTTCCAAGCAAGCAGGCACTGTCATTCCCAGCCTGTATCCCAGAGGCTCTGGGCTCCTAGCAAGCAGTAAACAATTGCAGGGGTGAAAGCATTCATTCGGCACATCTTCACTGAGCATCTACTATAAGCTCAGTGCTGTACTGAGGATAGAACTGTAGACAAGACAATTTATTTCTTCCTCAAGGCACTTCTAGAAGAAGAGACAGATATTGTTTATGTGTATTCATATTCTATAGCTGTGTAATAAATTTCCTTAAATTTAGCAGTGTAAAACAATACCCCCACCGCTTTTTTTTGGAGACGGAGTCTCCTGCTGTTGCCAAGGCTGCAGTGCAGTGGCGCGATCTCCGCTCACTGCAACCTCCACCCTCCAGGTTCAAGCAAGTCTCCCATCTCAGTCTCCTGAGTAGCTGGGGCTATAGGCCCATGCCGTCACACCTGGCTAATTTTTGTATTTTAGTAGACAGGGTTTCACCATGTTGGCCAGGCTGGTCTCGGACTCCTGACCTCAAAAGATCCACCCCGCTTGGCCTTCCAAAGTGTTGGGATTACAGGCATGAGCCACCGTGCCTGGCCAGGTTTTAATTTTTATTATTTTTAATTAGTCAACACATTGTCACTCTGTTGCTCAGGCTGGAGTGCAGTGTCCTTATCTCGGCTTACTGCAATCTCCGCCTCCCAGGTTCAAGCGATTCTCCTGCCTCAGCCTCCTGAGTAGCTGGGATTACAGGCATGTGCCACCACACCTGGCTAATTTTTTTGTTTTGTTTCTTTTTAGTAGAGACCAGATTTTACTATGTTGGCTAGGCTGATTTTCAACTCCTGATCTCAGGTGATCAGCCTACCTCGGCCTCCCAAAGTGCTAGGATTACAGGCATGAGCCACTGTGCCCGGCCACACAGATTGTTTTGTGTGTGTGAGTGTGTGTGTGGTTTTTTTGTTTTTTGTTTTTGTTTTTTGAGAAGAAGTTTCACTCTTGTTGCCCAGGCTGGAGTGCAATGGCATGATCTCAGGCTCACTGCAACCTCTGGCCCCCAGGTTCAAGTGATTCTCCTGCCTCAGCCTCCAGAGTAGCTGGGATTACAGGTATGTGCCATCACACCCTGCTAATTTTGTATTTTTAGTAGAGGCGGGGTTTTACCATGTTAGGCTGGTCTCCAAGTCCCGACCTCAGGTGATCCACCTGCTGCGGCCTCCCAAAGTGCTGGGAGGTGAGCCACGGTGTCCAGCCATAGATTGATTTTGAACTCAGTGATGACGCTAAGGTTGGCCAATGTGAACTGACAGCCACATACAGAACTTTCTGCCACCTTTTCCTCTGCCAGAAAGGCTCTTTCTTCCCTCCTCTAAGCTTCCAGAATACTAGCAGAAGGATTCTTTTGCATCTGAGCACTGTTGATTAGCATTTGTGAGAATCTGAGTGAATAAGAATACCTCTTCTTCAGGTTCTGGGGGTGTCCCAAGGGATTCTGTTGAAGTGACTGGGCTCTCCCCTGCTCACCTCTGTGGTCTGGCAGGAAATTCACCAGTGGGAAACCTTCAAGTGTATGAAATGCTGGTGAGGGGGATCCAGTCACACTTGAGTCTTATGTTCATTCAACCAATTGACTGAATGATTGATTAACTGGCTGACTGAGATGGAATTTCCCTGTGTTGCCCAGGCTAGTCTCGAACTCCTGGGCTCAAGTGATCCTCCCAACTCAACCTCCCAAAGTGCTGGTATAAGATGCGCAAGCCACCATGCCTGGCCCATTCAACCAATGTTTATTTATTTATTTATTTATTTAAGATGGAATCTCGCTCTGTTGCCCAGGCTAGAGTGCAGGGGTGCAATCAGCTCACTGCAGCCTCCATCAGGAGGTGCAAGAGACTCTCCTGGGGCAGCCTCCGGAGTAGCTGGGATTACAAGGGTGTGACATCATGCTGGACTAATTTTTTGTGTGTGTATTTAGTAGAGACGGGGTTTTCCCTTGTAGGTCTTGCTGGTCTCGAATTCATGATCTCAGGTGATCTGCCCACCTCGGCCTCCCAGGTGCTGAGATTACAAGTGTGAGCCACTGTGCCTGGACCAACCAATATTTATTGAGCACTTGCTGTGTACCCCAGGCATGTGTGATACAACAGTGAGCAAAACATTCTTTTGGAGGATGGGGGATGGGGAGATGAACAGTACATAAACTGAAGAAAAATGCAGGGAAAGTGGGTATAGGGAGATAGAGAGGAAGACAGGTACCATAATCTTCTGGCCTTGTTAGGGCAAAATTCTCTTTTCCCTTGAGATGTGTAGAAGTGTTTATCGGTTTGCTCCATTTTTTTTTTTTGAGACAGAGACTCACTCTGTCACCAGGCACCAGTCTGGAGTGCAGTGGCACGACCTCGGCTCACCGCAACCTCCACCTCCCGGGTTCAAGCAATTCTCCTGCCTCAGCCTCCCAAGTAGCTGGGATTACAGGCGTGCGCCACCACACCCAGTTAATTTTTTTTGTATTTTTTGGAGAGACGGGGTTTCACCATGCTGGCCAGGATGGTCTCGATCTCTTGACCTCATGATCCACCCGCTTCGGACTCCCAAAGTGCTGGGATTACAGGTGTGAGCCACTGCTCCATTTTTATTGACCCACACTGCCTTGGTTAACTAGAAAAGCTGAAACCCTAATCATCGGTCTATCAATTCAGCAGATATATTCAATGAATGTCTCCTGGAATGGGGAAGCCCTGGGTGTATAATCCCAGACTGAGTTGATAGGAAGGAAATAAATTAATGCCAAATGTGAGGGGTAGTGGGTTTATTTTTATATTATTATTATTTTATTGTTTGAGACTGGGTCTCACTCTGCCACCCAGGCTGCAGTGCAGTGGCGAGATCTTGGATCACTGCAGCCTCGGTCAACCTCCCGGGCTCAAGTGAACTACCAGCCTGAGTCTCCCAAGTAGCTGGGACTACTGGCGCGAGGCACCACAGCCAGCTAATTAAAAACAAATAAATATATATATTTAAAAAAACCCCCAAAGTAAAACCTTGTAGAAAGGGGTGTCTTACTCCTGGCCTCGAGTGATCCGCCTCCGCCTCCCAAAGTGCTGGGATCACAGGTGTCCGCCGCGGAGCCCCGCCTGGGGTTGCTCTTGAGGAGCCAAACGTTGCCAGATTGGGCTCACAGTGAGAAAATAAGTTCTTCCACAGTAGAGATTGGGTGAAAAAGTGCAGGTCAGCGGGCGAGGGCAAATAACGACAATAACAGGAACTTCTATGCGTTGACCCTGGGCTCCCTTCCGGGCCGTGTCTTGAGCAGTCCCCGGGCAACCTCCGGCGCTCGCCCGGGTGCGCTTGGCTGGGACCTGAAACCCGGCCGCCGGGCGGCTTTTGGGCCCCTCCTCATTGCCGCTACTGGGTCTTTCGGGGAGTCCGGCTCCTCAGGATGGGGTGGATTCCGGGCCACCCCCGCAGGGCTGAGTCACCGGACGGCTAGCCTCAGCCCTCCCAGGCCCGAGGGCAGCGGGCGTCGAGGGTCCGCCGCTGGGCTGCTAGGCAGGCGGCGATGGAACGCGGGGGGCGCGGCGCTGAGGGCCGGGCGGGCCTTGGCGGCTGCGGCGGCGGCGGCAGCGGGCGGGCCGCTCCCTGCTCCGCCTCCTGCGCTCCGCCCTGAGCTCCCGCTCCGCCCTCCAACTCGGCGCCCGCCCGCCAGCTCGCCTCGCTCGCTCGCTAGCTCGCTCTTCGGCCCCCCATGCGGATGTGACATTTCACGCCGCCGCCATTTTGAGAGCGAGCCGAGCCGAGCCGCCGGGCGCCGCGTCCGCTGCCCGAGCCCCGACGACGACGCCGAGGAGGCGGAGGCCGCGGCTCTCGGAGCGCGGCCGGCCCGTCGCCCGCCCGCGCCGCCGCTTCCGCCGGCTCCAGGGCCAGTAGGCCCGCCGCGGCCGGCCAGGCCTCCCGCCCGCCGCGCCCGGCCCGAGGCGGGGCTGACTCCGCGGCCCCCGCCCGGCCGCCCTCCGCCCCCGGCCGGCCCGCGGCCCCGCAGCCCCGGCCCCGGCCCCGGCGGCGGGAGGCGGGCCCCGCGGCGGCGGCGGCGGCCGCAGCAAGCAACGAGGCCGCTCGGCCCGGCCCGCCGGCCGCCCGCCCGCCTCGGCGCCGAGATTGGGCGAATCGCGAGCAAGTACGTGCGCGTCTCCCTGCCGCCGCCGCCGCCGCCCGCCGCGGGCCGCCCCGGGGCCGCCGCCGCCGACGACGCGCGGGAGGAGGAGGAGGAGGCCGCCCCGCCGCCGCCGCCGCCGCCGCCGCCCCGGCTCGCCGCTGCCCGCCCGTCGGGCCCGCAGCCCCGGCCCCCGGCCGCAGGCGAGGCCCAGGCCGCGGCCGACATGAACCACCAGCAGCAGCAGCAGCAGAAAGCGGGCGAGCAGCAGCTGAGCGAGCCCGAGGACATGGAGATGGAAGGTGAGGCCCGCGTGCCGGCCGCGGCGGGGTCGGGGTGAGCCTTTCATTGTGGCCGGGGGAGCCGCGGGAGCCATGCGAGGGGCTCGCCATCTTTAACCAGGCCCCGGGCGGCCGCCGGGCCTCGGCCTGGCCTCCTGGCCCCGGCACGGCAAGGCTGCAACGTCATGCCGGGCCCGCGAGCGAGGGGCGGCCACCGGGACCCAGACCGGGTGCATTGTCCCGACCCCGCGTCCGCCGGGCCTCCTCGGCACAAAGCACCCAGAGTTGCAAATTAGAACGCTCGGGCCGCAGAGGGACGGAGGTGTTTTCTCGCCTAGGTTGGGAGACGGGCTCCGGGGACCGTCCGCTTTCTGGGGCGTCCTGTTGGATGCGGTCTGGCTGGGGAACTCCTGACCTCCCCGGGCGCGGGGCTCGCCCGCACCTGCTCCTGTGCGCTCCCCTGGAGGGCGCGCCGTGGCTCGGAGGCGCTCCTCCAAATCACTTTCTAACAGCACTGCCTAGCGTCAGGCTTACATTCGAAAACACCTGCAAGGAACGCAGATGTTGTCAGGCTTTGGACTGGCCCGGAGTTCTGACCTGGGCTCTGTTGGTTTCCGAGTCCACCTGTTTTTCGGGGAGTTTGGCACCTGGCAGTGTGTGGTGCAGCCAGCATCCGGTCAAGTGTGCGCTTGCAACCGTGCGAAAGCCCTGCCGCACATGGCTGCCTGCTTCAGAATCAAACCTGACTCGAAAGGTAACTCGGTTTTCTGCCGATGTGGCAGTAATTTTCCAAGGCATTGAGTTTGAGATATGGAGTCTTGGTTATAAAGGTTGCCTGTAAAAACACTGTAAAGAGAAGGGTGTTGGATTTACGGAGTTGGTCATTGGAAGGCAGTTTTTATTTCTCATGGCCCATTCCACTGAATAAAGCAAAGCCCAGATGGTCTTTATAAAGTTTTTTTTTTTTTTTTTTTGCCTGCGTGACGGGTTCAGGCTGTCGGGTGTCAAATGGAAGCCACCTGAGTGAAAAGGGCGTGGAATGCTTTATGCTAGTTTTGCTTTTAGCAAGGGATCTTGGGTTGCGTCAATAAATGAGGCTCTAAGGGAGCTCAGGAAAAGCAGTGTTGGTCCTGTGAGGTGGCTGCAGGTGTGGGGCGCTGCACACCGGTTGGTGGGAACACTTAAGCGTGATTGGTGTTCCCCTCTGAATAACTTACTGCCAGTATTTGGATGGTCGCTGAAAAAATGGCTGGCCAGGTTGCAAATGGCAAAGTGGCTGGGATTCTGCACAAGGCACTCTCCAGTGGTACTTAATCAGTGGTGGTAATGAGGGACAGAAGAGCGGAGTCCACTCCACGAACTGGGTTATCTATTTCACTTGGCCCCAGCAAAGCAGCAGTAGAGCGCCTGGCATGTGTGATTAAACCAAATAGCTGAACAGAAGTACGTTACTGAGAATTTTGTGTATTCCTTTTATGCTATATTTTGCAGCCCATCTAAAACATTAAAAAAAAAAAAAGAAAAAAGGTTGCTTTTTGGTTCCCCTGGTCGAGACAAATATGCAGTAACACGAGCATGTGGATTTCCTGTGACATTGTCCTACCACTTTCCAAGTGTTTTTGGACACTACTGACAATAAATAAACAGAGACATTAATGCAGAGCATGTATCTTTTGGAAAATGGCCCCCAGGTCCACAAATTTCAAGGTCTTTGCCTTTTATTTATTATTATTTTTTTTGAGACGGAGTTTTGTTCTTGCTGCCCAGGCTGGAGTGCAGTGGCGTTATCTCGGCTCACCTCGACCTCTGCCTCCCGGGTTCAAGCGATTCTCCTGCCTCAGCCTCCCAAGTAGCTGGGTACAGGCATGCGCCACCACACCTGGCTAATTTTGTATTTTTAGTAGAGATAGGACTTCTCCATGTTGTTCAGGCTTGTCTCGAACTCCCGACCTCAGGTGATCGCCCGCCTCGGCCTCCCAAAGTGCTGTGATCACAGGTGCGAGCCACTGTGCCCGTTCGGTCTTTGCCTTTAAAAGACTAGAGAGTGTTGAATTTTTAGGAATTCAGCAGTCTCTATGTATGTTTTCGAGGCTACTTTTCTTTTCTCATGAAATGAAGTTTTGTTTTCATATTACAGTTTGTATTGGAAAGGTAACCCCTAGGACAATTTACCAGAATTTCAAATTGGATGGCAGAGGTTTTCGTTAATAATACTGATTCCTTAAACTTAAGAAACTCGTTTCTTCTGAGTGGGCCCTTGTCTGTTTCATTATCCAGAAGATCCCTTGTCTTGTAGGGAGCACATAAGGGTTTAGACAAGTAGTAGTGGCCTGTGAGTATTCACAGGTGTGTGGTTTAAAAAGCTACCCGTGTCTTAGGCCATCTGTTTCAGCATTTTCACTCCTGAAGTGTGGTGCTAGGCTTACGATGGGAATGTGACTTAGGATCTGAAAGAATGAAAGAATACTTTTGTGAAAAAGCCAAAAGGGTGAAATATAGCAGATATCAACTCATTGTCTTCAAGGGCCAGGCTGTGGGTGGAGTCCAGGTCAGAGTTAGAGACTTGCACCTGTTTAGTGTGTTTGCCCTGGTTCCTACAGAACCAGCAGCTGGAAACTGTCAGGGTCTGAACACCTTGAGGAAGGGAAGGCTTAGTAAACCAGGAGCATCCTGCCTGCACCTCCTGGGCAGGGTGGTTTTGAAGGAACCTGGGAGACTGGTTAGGTTGGTTGTTTTTTCTCTTTCAGTAGGTCAGTCTGAGTTTGCTCTCCGCTCACATTCTTGGGGTCGCATTTGCTTTTGAGTGAACTCTGCGTACCCTTGTATATTCACTAAAACAGCAGTGCTCTGGAATAGTTATTTTAAAAATGCCATAGCAGTTAGGAAAGTGAAGGAGGGTGAAGTGCAGAGAGGGAAGAGGTGAGGGGCTGATGGCAGTTTGCTGGGGTTGCAACCACACACTCCCTGTAAGGCCTGAAGCAGCCAGTTGCGTGTTTCTAGTTGGAAGGCAGATAGAGCTGTGGAGGTTGTGGAGGTTCTGGAGGTGGTGGCATGATTAGGTCTGGCTGGCAATAAGGTTGCTTGGCAGTGTATTTATTGCCTCTCTAACTTTGGCCATGGAGGTCTAGGGGCTGAAGGAATGACTTGTACAGTCTCTGTCCTCTGAATACTCTATGGTCATCTGGTCTGTGTAGAGGATGTTGAATCGACGGGAAGTTATCCGGAGGCCTTGCTTCTTCACACAAACTTTTTTTTTCCCTGATGTGATTCTTCTGCCCATGTGAGCAGTGTCAGTTTCAGAGTGTCAGCTCTGAGACTAATGGGATAGATGTTTGACTTTTGTACAATACTTAGACTGCTGCTGTTAGGAGCAAATTAATGGGTCAGATGCAGCTTCTGAAAAGAATTGATCACAGGCTTCTGTGTTTTGTTATAGGGGTGGTGGTGGTGGAGTTTCTTCCAAACTGTGCGGTTACTTTTCTGCTGAAGCATGTTCCGGAGTAGAAAGTGACTTCTTACACACACTCACCCAGATAAGCTTGTGCTGTTGTAATTAATTATAACTAATTAGAAGATTCTTTCAAATAGCACTGTAACAAGACAAAAGTCAAATACAACGGTGTTGATTTTCCTTACATTGGCTTATGTTGCTAAGATAATTCTTTGCAAAGCTACAAGATGAATATCAGCTCAGAGAACCCAGTGCAGAAGAAATTAGGCCAAACCTAGGATCTCACTCTGGTATGAGCATGTCAAGTTTTGGTATGATTCAAAGCTATTCCCCAGGCTTCAGCTCTTTATTTCTGGCTGCTGATACTGATTATTAATTTTTTTCTCTATAATCAAATGATTGATACTGGCAAGTAGAGGAAGAATGTGTACTTTTTTTTTGAATTAGTGTTTTGGAAAAGGTGAAATAGGTCATTAAGTTAAAATTTATTGTAAGACAGTCTGGATTTAGAGTCCAGCGTGGGTTTGAATCCGGATTTTGCCATTTAATTGCTGTGGGACCTGATGCACATTGCTTAAGCTCTTGGTGCCTCAGTTTCTCCATCCCTTAAAAGAGGTCATTCATGCCTGTCAAGGTTGTTGTCAGACTGGAATTGCCAAGCACATGTAAAGTGCCTGGCACGGAATTTGGAGCATAGGAGCTATTCAGTGCATGGTGTTGCTTTGATGGTAGGGCTTTTGCAGCTAAGAAAATATGACACTTAACGTTAGAACTAAAGTGGGGCACACACCACAGGTGGGGCCATTGAAGATGGGTGCTATGTGGAAAGGGCCCACAGTAACTATATCCGATGTGGAATCGAAAGAAGCCATGGGGCTTCCGCCTAAGCAATGGTGTTCATGAAATCTTGGGCTTGATGTGCCTGAATTGGAATTTTAGGTTAAAGATGTAATTATATATATATCTATATATCTATATATCTATATATATGTATATATAGATATATATATATGTATATAGATATATATAGATAGATAGATAAAGATGTAATATTTTGAGAACAATTTGCTCTAACTTTTATCAAAGTTGAGTGGGTTTGGTGCCATCTGCCACTGGTGCTTAGCCGTGGTCAGCCTGGTGGCCTTCTGATGATTCTTGAATGAGTGCTAGAGCTCCCTCCGATGAGTCTGGGGAAGTGGAGCAATAGATAGTGGCAGGGAAACCACGTCATTGAGTGTGCAGATATTGGGAGTCAGTCTTGAAAACACCTGTCTCTATCCCATATCCTGTTGTCAGGCCCGTTTGATTTTTCCAGACATCCCCTCAAAGCAGGCCCTTGCTGCTTTGTGCTGTAACTGTGGCGGTAGCCTCTCTCCTGGTCCTGTTTCCAGCCTGCCCCACCCCACGCGCTATGAAAGCTGTTGCCCAACTGGACTTCTCTCCCGTCACTGCCCTGCTGAAAAGGACTTCTTGTCCTGCCTTCCCTACAGGAAGTTGCGTAGCCAGGCTCTCAGGATGGCCTCAGCCTCCTTGGTGCTACTGGCTCCTAGCACATGTGCACTTGTGTGGACACAAATAGAACAAATATCCCAGGAAAGTGGTTCAAAATCCTACCCACGGGGCTACCTTTCCCCCAAGCCTTTCTGGTCACCTCTGCCCCTTGGCTTGCATAAGAGCCATGCACTTTTTGCCCCACTTGCTACTGTGCCGGTGGGATGGATGTTGGGGTGCCTCCATACTCTCAACTTATTTGCTCTGAAGGTGACTGTCTTGTGTTTTTCCTTTTTTTTAGTGCTTCCATACACATTCATGAAGTAAGTTTGTTGTTGTTGTTGTTGTTTGAGATGGAGTTTCGCTCTCGTTTTGATGCCCAGGCTGGAGTGCAATGGTGCGATCTTGGCTCACCACAACCTCCGCCTCCTGAGTTCAAGTGATTGTTCTGCCTCAGGTTTCTGAGTAGCTGAGATTACAATGCCTGGCTAGTTTTGTATTTTTAGTAGAGACAGGATTTCTCCATGTTGGTAAGGCTGGTCTCAAACTCCTGACTTCAGGTGATCCGCCCGACTTGGTCTTCCAAAGTGCTGGGATTACGGGCGTCAACCACCATGCCAGGTCAAGGTGACCATCTTAAAGTTTCCATTTTGTTAAATTTATTTGTGGGAGTTGATCATTCAGGAAACACTTTTTCAGTGTACTCTGAGAATAAACAGTGATGCAGGAGATGGCTTGCTGGGAAGTGGCCCTGAGAAAGACGCTTAAGCCATAAAACAGTATTGCTTTGATAGCTGCTCATTTAGTTTTACTGCTTTTAACGGTAACCTAATGGTGTTTTTTTGATCCTTTAGGAAGTAAAAGCCTGTTTACCAGACAAAGACATTGATAGACTTTGATAACTAACTGAAAATTTCTTTTGGGTATTTTGTAAAGTATGTTTTTGTTAGTGCTTTGTGTTTTTACAAAATTATTTATTTTTATTTAAGAGACAGCATCTTGCTCTGTTGCCCTGGCTGTAGTGCAGTGGGGTGAACATAGCTCACTGCAGCCTCAAACTTCTGGGCTCGAGTGATCGTCCCGCCTCAACCTTTCCAGTAGCTGGGACCACAGGGTCGGCATGACTGCATCTGGCTATTTTATTTGTTTATTTATTTACTTATTTTAAGTTTTGTAGAGATGGGGTCTTGATATGTTAAGGCTGGTCTGGAATTCCTGACCTCAAGCAATTTTCCTGCCTGAACCTCTTAAAGTGCTGGATTATAGGTGTGAGCCACCTCACCTTGCCTGTTTGTTTTTTGCATGAATAACAAGTGGATATCGTGTTTGATTTCCAAGGCAAAGAAATTTTACCCTGGAGAACAAGAGTTGTAACAGCGTATTTCTTGTCATGTACCCCCATGACAGAGTTAAATTGTTACCTGCTTTAATTACTTGTTCTGAACTAATTTGTACTTAAGAAAGTCGGAGAAGCAGGGTTTTAAGTGTCACGCATAGGCCAGAAAGTCGGTTATGCCATTTTTCTTTCTTTCTTTTTTTTTTTTTTTTTTTTTAATGATGGGGTTTCACCATGTTGGTCAGGCTGGTCTTGAACTCCTGACCTCAGGTGATCCTCCCGCCTTGGCCTCCAAAGTGCTTGGATTACAGGCGTGAGCCACCACGCCCGGCCCAGTTATGCCATTTTTCTAGTAAGTTAACACATGCCTCCGCTAAATGAGAAGTCAGATGTGTTGAAATTCTTTAAGAAAAGGTCTACTTTTGAGGATTGGTAATTTTAACTTTTTATTTGTAAGTTGGAAAAAGTAATTAGTGTGTTTCTTATATGGAGAAATACACCAACCTGAGCCAGAGCAGGGATGCTTCCAGAATTCAGTGATGACACCCCTGAGGCAGGCTTGCAAGAGCCCAACATGGGACAGGAAGAGGGGCTTCTGGGAGAAGGCACCCTGAGAAGTAGCGTCAACTTATCTGTGTTGTGTTGCCTAGAAGGGCTGGGCTTGGCAGGCAGTAGGGCACTAGCTACAAGGGGCTGGGTCCTCACTCTGCTCTGCCTGTGGCTGTGTAAAACACATTCAGTTTTTTTGAGACAGGGTCTTGTTTTATCACCCAGGCTGGAGTGTAATGGGGTGATCTTGGCTTACTGCAACCTCTGCCTCCCAGGTTCAAGCAATTATCCTGCCTCAGCCTCCTGAAAAACTGAAATTACAGGCATGTGCATGCCCAGCTAATTTTTTATTTTTAGTAGAGATGGGGTTTAACCATGTTGGTCAGGGTGTTCTCAAACTCCTCACACCTGCCTCAGCCTCCCAAAATTGTTGGGATTACAGGCCTGAGCCACCGTGCCCAGCTTTTTTTTTTTTTCTTTAAATGCAATATCTCACTCTCTTGCCCATGCTGAATTGCACTGGCATGATCTGTGCTCATTGCAACCTCTGCTTCCCCGGTTTAAGTGATTCTTCTGCCTCTGTTTCCCCAGTAACTGGGACTACTAGCATGGGACTACTTGGGAGGGTGAGGCAGGAGAATCACTTAAACCTGGCTGATTTTTGTATTTTAGTAGAGATAGGGTTTCACCATGTTGCCCAGGATGGTCTTGAACTCCTGACCTCAGGCTGTCCCCCCACCTTGGCCTCCCAAAGTGCTGAGATTACAGGTGTGAGCCATTGTGCCTGGCTGAATTCTGTTCTTAGCACACCCCTTGAGGGGTGGAGACACTGTTGTGAGATCACAGCTGTTCATAGTCTCAGAGATGATCATGTGTCCTTGGAAGGAGCCCATGTTATCTGCCAGGAGCTCTGGTAGCAAGTGTTGTGCCCCAGTCTCAAGGTGGTGATCCTTGATTCTCTTTGGGTCATTGAGAATCTAAAAGCTATTTAGAAAGAGGCTCCCTTGTAAAACCAGGACAGGTCATGTGATTTTTCTGCCTGTCATAGAAGATCAAAAAATCCAGGTCCCTCTGTTTTAATTACATGCCAGTGACTAAGGTTTCCTGACATCCTGATACTGGGAGAACAGTGTCCTGTATTATGTACCAACTTCCAGCTCTCGCAATAAGTTGTTGAACTGGCATCTGGTTTGGAAAGCATGCCGTGTGTTTGGTAGGGTGGCCTGTATTCTGGAACGTGGTCCTATCCCAGGGTGTGGCCAAAGGTGTCTAGGTGATAATCTTACTTTTGGCTGTCATGCTACCCCATTCATAGCAGTTTAGAAAAAGTTGAGGGGAATGTTTACAAGGGACACCATGTGGCATTGCTTTGAATGTCTAGGCTGAGCAAACCTTTCTACTCCACAGCCCCTTAAAAAAGCTCTAAGCCATTGACCTCAAGTTGCAAGTACATTTCATCAATCAGACTTTGGGGAATAAATTGTATTTCATGACTCTTAATTGACCCAATGCAATTGCTATTTTTTATTGTTGTTTTTTGAGACAGAGTTTTGCTCTGTTGCCAGGCTGGAGTGCAGTGGCTCAATCTCAGCTCACTGTAACTTCTGCCTCCCGATTTCAAGTGATTCTCCTGCCTCAGCCTCCCGAGTAGCTGAGACTACAGGGGCATGCCACCATGCCCAGCTAATTTTTGTGTTTTTAATAGAGACAAGGTTTCACCATGTTGACCAGGATGGTCTCGATCTCCTGACCTCGTGATCTACCCACCGTGGCTTTCCAAAGTGCTGGGGATTACAGGTGTGAGCCACCACACCCAGCTGTGCAGTTGCTTTTTTTTTTTTTTTTTTTGAGACAGAGTCTCATTCCATCCCCAGGCGCCAGGCTGGAGTGCAGTGGTGTGATCTCTGCTCACTGCAACCTCTGCCTCGAGAGCTCAAGGGCTTCTCCTGCCTCAGCCTCCCGAGTAGCTGAGATTATAGGCATGCGCCACCATGCCTGACTAATTTTTTTGTATTTTTAGTAGAGATGGGGTTTCTTGATGTTGGTCAGGCTGTTCTCGAACTCCCGGCCTCAGTTGATCTGCCCGTCTCGGCCTTTCAGAGTGTTCGGATTACAGGCATCAGCCACTGCACCCAGTGCAATTCCTATTTTGAAACAAGCATGTGAGCCTGGGCATGGTGGCTCATGCCTGTAATCCCAGCACTTTAGTAGACTGAGGTAGGAAAATCACTTGATCCTTGGAGGTCGAGGCTATAGTGAGCTATGATTGCATCACTGCACGCCAGCCAGGGTGACGGGGGCGAGACACTGACTAAACAAAAACCACTGTAAGTGTCTAACCCTATGTTTTATAGCCATGGCAGCCACCAGTCCCGTGGTGACTTGAGTTAACAATTAAATGAAAAAGTCCTCATTTGGCTAGCCTCATTTCATGGACTTAGTAGCTAATGTGACCACCCTGTTGGGCAGTGCAAATGTAGAACAGTGTCAGCTCACAGAGTTGCATGGCCAGTGCTGGCCTAACCATTTGGTCCAAGTCTTGCTTAGATGATGTATCTGGTAGCATTAGGCCCCACTGAATGCTGGAAAAATGTAGTGTGCCCTGGAAAAACAAAATGAGTAATTACGTTGCAAACTTTCAGATGAATGGTTCTCAGACAAACCCCATAGAGCAGGGCTTCTCAAGTTATTTGTGGTGAAGGAGCAAGGTTTCTCTTCAATTTTTAGTCCATGATGGACAGTACTGTCCTTCATTTCTATATGTAAACAGATTATTTAAGAAGTAAAATAACCACACAAAAACAGAAGCCCCAGTTTATTAAGTACAACAAATGTAAAATTACATTTCAGCAGTTATTCTTAGAACAAACATACGTGGGAAGAAAGAAGAGAAATGCAGAGCTGGGCATTGTGGCTCATGCCTGTAATCCCAGCACTTTGGGAGGCCGAGGCAGCCGGATCATGAGGTCAAGAAATTCAGACCATCCTGGCCAGTATGCTGAAACCCAGTCTCTACTAAAAATACAAAAATTAGCCAAACATGGTAACACACGCTTGTAATCCCAGCTACTCAGGAGGCTGAGACAGGAGAATCACTTGAACCTGGGAAGTAGAGGTTGCAGTGAAACCGAAATCGCGCCCAAAACTCTAGCCTGGGCGGCAGAGCAAGACTCTGTTAAAAAAGGAATGCAGAGCATGTTCATAGAAAGTGGGTATAGGTGATTAATAGAGTGATTGGTCCAAACATCAGTGTCATTCACCTCGTGGTAGCTGAGCAGAATGTTATGTGAAACAGCAGTTGCTTTTTGTTTTTTGTTTTGAGTCAGAGTCTTGCTCTGTCACCAGGCTGGAGTTCAGTGGCACAATCTCAGCTCACTGCAACCTTTGCTTCCTGGGTTTAGGCGATTCTCCTACCTCAGCCTCCCAAGTAGCTGAGACTGTATAGGCTCATGCCACTATGCCCAGCTCATTTTTGTATTTTTAATAGAAACTAGGTTTCGCCATGTTGGCCAGGATGGTCTCCATCTCTTGACCTCGTAATCCGCCTGCCTCAGCCTCTCAAAGTTCTGGGACTACAATTGTGAGCCACTGTGCCCGGCCAGCAATTTGCTGTTGTTAAACTACGAAAACCTCAAATGAATACAGACCTGCATATTAAGTAAATTTTTTGGCGAGGCGTCATCTCTGTAGAAAGCTTCAAGGTTGTATCCTGTAAACTTACAGCTAAATTGTCTTCCATTGAAAAAAATAGATTCTGGATTTTACTTTTGAGTTAAAGTTAACAAGCTAATCCTAAAATCTCACAGGCTGTAATGTGTTCCCACCACAGGTGACCCGAATGCAGTCACGCCTCATGTGAGTGATGAGTTTGAGAACACCCAAGCTGCATCATGCTCTGTTTAGAGAGATGAGCAAGCCCACTGAACACGTTTGGATGTTGAAGCATAGTCAGATTTCTTAAAAGGGTATCTAAAGTCTTAATCTCCATTTCCTTTAGGTTCCCAGGGGCAGCTGGTCTTCTCCCCAACACCCGTTTCTTACTGTCTCGATTGGTTTTATTCTGGATCGTTGCTCAGACTTCATTTAGTGGCAGCAGTGGCGTCCTTGGTGTCCTGTGGTGCCCACAGAGGGTGGTGCAGGCCTTCCTTCACCAAACATCTCCTGACTTTTAGGAACTGTGCTGGCTGCTGGCTTCTAGTCCTGGCTCCGCCCCCGATTGGACCGCCCCAGAAAGTGAAGGAGCCTTGAACATGTGTGTAAGGGAGGGCTTCTTGAAGGTCTCTGTGGAGTGGTGGTGGGGGGTGATGTGCTCTGGTGGCTTAGGAGAGACCGAACTGGCTTACTGTGGGGAGGGAGAGCCTCAGGTTTGGCCTCACAAGAGAAGGCGACACAGCTGAGTATGAAAAGAAGAGGTGAGTGTGGTCACAGGCAGGAGGGGTGGTATAGCGGGATGAGTTTGGGAATTGCCAGTCTCTGTGACTACAGGTTTAGGGTCTGTAGTTGGCAGAATGATGCACTGTCCCCCAAAGGTGTCTACATCCTAATCCCTGAAACCTGCAAATGTCACGTTACATGGCATAGGGATTTTGCAGACCTGATTGAATTCAGGATCCCTGGTGAGGAGATGGTCCTGTGTGCCCCGGATGGGCCCAGTGTACTCACAGTCATCAGTGCCAGAGTGAGGGGACCTGAGAAGACAGATGCAAGGGGAAGTCCAAGAATGGGGTGGCTCTAGGACCTGGAAGAGGCAGGGAAACATTTCCCCCAGAGCCTCCAGAAGGAATGCAGCCCTGCCAGCACCTTGGTTTTAGCCCAGTGAGACACATTTCAGACTTCTGACCTCCAGAGCTGTGAAAGAATAAGGTGTGTTGACTTATCTGGGTCACCCAGAACAAGTGGCAGAGCTGGCATTGGAACCCATGTGGTCTGGCTTCACCATAACAGTGTGCAGCATTGGTCATAAAATAGCGGTTACTGCTTCTTAATTAATTAATAAACTCCTAGGGCTCGGGCAGTCCTCCTGCCACAGACTCTTTGTAACTGGGATTACAGACACATCACCCCGGCTGGTTTTTTTTTCTTTTTTTCTTTAGACTGGTGTCTACTTTTTGATTTAAACACCCTTGTGCTTTCATCCATTTTTCCTCCCTTACTACCCAAAAGTAATGAACTGCAGTTGGTCTTCCCCATCTGAAGATTGTGATGTAGTTCACCACATGCTTTGAATGTAGAACGTAGCCCACTGCTTGAATAGGCCAGGGCCACAGATACACTTCAGGTGGCATTTGGTGGCATAAAACGAGATGAAGCAAAATAATGCATGTTGGTAGATTGCTTCCTTTGTGAATCAGGTGTTCAGTAACAAGTTTTAATGAGATCCTGAGCTGAACGAATCATTACTAAAGCAAACCATCCTGGGCTGTATGTCTCTGAGTATATGGAGTGATTTAAATGTGAAAAGGCCTGAGTCTTGTCTGCTAGGGCTCAGGGCGCAGGTGTACAGCATCTCAGCATACCCAGATCTCTAGATGTGCAGAGATAGATATTACAGCATTTTAGATGTAAGTATAGCTTCATGGGCTCAGGTCCTCATTTGTCCTTATGCCCGCAAGCCCTCTGCATTTACAGATGAGCAAATAGGATATCTAGGTGCTCTCTCCAAGTGCGCAGAGCTCATTGCATCAACCCGGCTGGTTCAGGTCCTGGTAGGTGAGCCCCTTGCTCCAGGGTCAGTATTCTCTGTGGAGTCCTGGCCAGCTGGGGTGGTGTCCTTCCTGTTGCCTGAATCACCTAGTTTCTTTAAGATGGCAGCTTTCACAAGGTGGAAGGAAAACTGGGTCAGGGCTACCAGAGGCTCAGGATTCCTTAATTGAGCAGAGGTTGAAAGACATTAGGGGACTTAAGAGGCCAGTCTTTCGCAGGTCAGTCACTCTTTAAAAAAAAAAAAAAAGGTCAGTCTCTGCTTCCTTAACTTCTAGGTAACTGTGTGGTATTTATTGTTTTTGTGACATATTTGAATATTTTCCATGTGGCCCTCTTTCCCTTACAATAGATTTTAAAGATAAATATATGTATGTATTTATATATATGATGTACATCTTCATAGGCAACTTTGGAAGAATAGTTTGTAAAGTGACTGTAGCAGTCAAAACAGTGGCAAGACTACAGTTTTAAATACAGAAATCCTTGGTTTGTTTGCCTGTTACGTCACTGACTGAAGAAAGTGGAAATATACGTGGCTTTTTGATCTTAGTAGTTTTCTGTATGTCTCTGCTGCTCACACAATGCACAAGACCTGTGAATTCTTCTTTGGGCATTGAATCAGATTAGTTTTTTCAGTCCATGCACAGATGCTAGCTTGAATGGTTACTTACTGGTCACCAGCTGTGCATGAGGTTCTCTTGGGAAAAATAAGTTGGGAGACCTGAGTTCTGGCCCTAGTGAACTAAGTCAGGAGTGACCGTGTGCACAGAACAAATGGCATGCAGTGCCCACTCAGATCTCTGCCGTGGGCTGGTCAGTGCCTGGTGAAGAGAGATGGTGTAAGCCAGGGGACCCTTTGGGCCCTAGCCAGGAGGATGTGGCCCTCCAGATGACTGGTTGAGCTTCAGGACACAGAGCAGCAAGGCACACTGCTTCTGAATTTTGGACACCTAGCAGTGCCATGTTAGTGGCAGGGAGGGCTGGGGTGGTAACTGAGACCGTTATCTCTGTCAGCATGCAGCACCGTCGGAAAGGTGCTGCTGAAAGCTCTCTCCCAGCACAAGTGAGAAAAGTCTGCAATGTTCTAAAGTTGGGGTTAATTGCCTTGGAGTAAGGGTTATGGAGAGAGGAAGAATTAGCACTGCACATCTCCCTTTACTGTTAATGATCAGTATTTGCTTTGGAAATCAGAAGCTGTTATTTAAAATCTAACTCTATTTTGATGACATTAAGTTCTATACCTTTTTAAAAGGGCTTTTATTTTTCTTAAGATACTGTTTTTATCTTGAGTGTTTATCAGACAGCGCTGGGTCCAAAATTTCTTTAGAGCAGAAAATGTCTATTGTGGCTCCTGTTCTGCAAGCGTAGAAACCAAGGCTCTGAGCGATAAAATTGTTTCTAGACCTTCACTGTCCACTGTGGCAGCCACTAGCCACATGTGGCTGATTAAATACATAAATATTTGGTTTTTTGGTCTTTATGGCCATATTTCAATGTGCTCAATCAGTACATGTGGCTCTTTAAATAAAATTAAATTGCATAAGATTAATAATACCAGTTCCTGTGTCACAACAACCATGTTTCATGTTTCAAGCCATGTTTGATGGCACAGCTGTAGATTATCCTCTGAACCTCTGGAAAGTTTGGTGGGATAGGGCTGCTGTTTAGACAGAGCCTGTGAGTGGGGTTTTTCCTTTGCTGTTCTAGAGAATAGCAACCCTTAGAACCCCTTGACTAGGATGATGGTTTAGAATATGGAAAGCCAAATATTTTCATGTCATAACTTTTTAGAAGGAGTGTCTCCAACCTCAGTTTAGGGCATACTTGCTGGTAATCACTGCTTCAGGCCCCGGGGGCTTGCAGGGGAAGCAAAGATGAAGTGATACGGTGTCTCTGCCTAAGGAACGCCAGCACAGTTCAGATAGGTCATATGAGCAAATAATTAATGCGGGCAGGTGATAAATGTCCAGAGGTGAGCACATAGGGCCCTGGAAATTGAAGAGGAAGATTGTACCTTGAGAGCAGGAAGGCTTGGTGAAGGAGGTGGTGAGCCTGAAAGGAGGGCTAGGACTTGAGTTCAGGGAAATTGGAGGTAAAGATGGCAGCATCAAGGCTTCTGGATTGATCAGAATGGAAGCACTGGCTGTCCTGGGCGTGTCCATTGTGTTGTAATTGCCGCGTTGTCTTGTGTTACTACTTTACTTTTCTTCTCCTTGAGACTTTGTGGTTGTAAAGTTCACGGACTGTGCCAGGGGCATTTTCAATGCCTAGAACTGTAGTTTCTCCCTACATAGTACCCAATAATCAATTGCATTGCATTTTTATGTCTTAGTTTCAATCAGAGTGGAATGTGCCACCATGTTAAGTGTCAATTAGCCTTAATTTTACCTTCTTTGGTTTTTTTTTTTCTTTTTTTTTGAGATGGAGTCTTGCTCTGTCACCAGGCTAGAGTGCAATGGCGCCGTCTCAGGTCATTGTAACCTTGACTTCCCAGGTTCATGTGATTCTCCTGCTTCAGCCTCCTGAGTAGCTGGGATTACAGGCACGAGCTGCCACACCCAGCTAATTTTTGTAATTTTTGTAGAGATGGGGTTTAACCACGTTGGCCAGGATGATCTTGATCTTCTGACCTTGTGATTTCCCCTCACCTCAGCCTCCCAAAGTGCTGAAATTAAAGGGGTGAGCCACCTCACCTGGCCAACAATCGCAATTTTTTTTTTCTTTTTTTTAAAAATGGGGTTTCACCATGATAGCCAGGCTGGTTTTGAACTCCTGACCTCAGGTGATCCACCCACCTCGGCCTCCCAAAGTGCTAGGATTACAGGCATGAGCCACCGCGCCCAGCCGCGATTTTTGAAATAACTTCATAGAGAGATAATTCACATACCACAAATCACCCATTTAAAGTGGGTTCAGTGGTTTTTAGTATTCAATTGTGTGACTATCAGCAATCAATTCTAGCACATTTCCATCACCACAAAAGGAAACCCCATACCCATTAGTAGTCACCACTAATCTATGGATTTGTCTATTCTGGATATTTCATAGACTGCAAACTTTTTTTCTTTTTCCCCCTTGGGAGACATGATCTCTGTCACCCAGTTTGGAGTGCTGCGGTTTGTTGAACTCACTGCAGCCTTAAACTCCTGGGCCCAAGCGATCCTCTCCCATCTCAGCCTCCTGAGTAGCTGGGACTATAGGCGTGCACCACCATGCTAGGCTAATTTTTGTATGTATATGTATTTTTTTCTGTAGAGACAGGTTTTGCTGAGTTGCCCATACTTGTTTTTGGTTGCTTTTACTTAGCTTAATGTCCTGAAGATTCTTCCACATTGTAGTAGGTATTTATCGCCCCCCCGACCCCTTTTTTTCTATTTATTTATTTATTTATTTTAAAGACGGGGTTTCACCATTGTTGGTCTGGTCTTGAACCCCCGACCTCAGGTGATCCGCCCACCTTGGCCTCCAAAGTGCTTGGATTACAGGCGTGAGCCACCACGCCCGGCCTCCCTTTTTTTCTTTTTTTTCCCCCGAGAGTCTCGCTCTGTCACCCAGGCTGGAGTGCAGTGGCACGATCTCAGCTCACTGCAACCTCCGCCTCTCAGGTTCAAGCGATTCTCCTGCCTTAGCCTCCCGAGTAGCTGGAATTACAGGCACGCACCTCCACACCTGGCTAATTTTGTATTTTTAGTAGAGATAATTTTGTATTTTTTAGTAGAGACCATGTTGCTCAGGCTGGTCTGAAACCCCTGAGCTCAAGCTACCCACTGGCCTCAGCCTCCCAAAGTGCTGGGATTATAGGCATGAGCCACTATGCTCGGCCCTTATCCCCTTGTCTTGAAGCATATACTATTTCATTGTGTAGAACTTCACCATGATTTAGTAAAAAGGTGTGCAGATTCTTAGGATTGTATCATCTGTAATGGACTTATCTTTAAAGGGATTTGAACTCTTTTGTAGTTAGGAATATGCTTCACTTACTAAGTTGAATTAACTGGGGGCCAGATTAGCATCTGGGTCTGGTGCTAGATAGAGCTGATGGACATCTGCAGGGCATGCAGTCTTTGAGGGGTGGTGGATGGGAGTGGGGAGCCAGGCTGTGCTGCACTCCAAAGTGTTCACTACAGCCAAGTCTCAAGGGCAGTCATGAAACCTAAAGACCTGGGGAGGCAGAGAAACCACCAGGCATAAGGGCATGTGGCAGCTGCTTTATTCCTATCCTCCACATTGCACACTGAGGGTCTCAAAAGCAGGAGCTGTGCAGGGAGGGGCATGGCATGCCCACCGAGCTGAGGCAGTGTGGCACGAACCCACCAGGCAGTCTCATATCTGGAATAGCCAAGCTTTTGATGGCAGTATCCTGTCAAAGTCCTAATAGACTTCACCCTCTGAAGAGCTTTTGGTGGGTGGGTTATATCTACTGTTATTTACCATATAGAAATTAAGGCCAACCTTAAATATTTATTGATTTAAAAACAGTAAGGCCTGCTGTGGTGGTGCATACCTGTAATCCCAGCATTTTGGGAGGCCGAGGCAGATGAATCACTTGAGGCCAGCAGTTTGAGACCAGGCTGGGCAACATGGTGAAACCTAGTCTATACTAAAAACACCAGAATTAGCCGGGTGTGGTGGTGCATGCCTATAGTTCCAGCTACCCAGGAGGCTGAGGTGGAGAATCCCTTCAACCTGGGAGGTGGAGGTTGCAGTGAGCCGACATGTCACCACTGCATTTCAGCCTGGCTGATAGGGTGAGACCCTGTGGGTTTGGGGGGATGGAGGGCTGTGGAAAAACAATAAACCAGTACATAGTAATATTGTATAAAAAATAATTACTTTCCAAAAGTCTAGTGAGAGGAATGATACTGCTTTAGATTTTTGTAAATTTCTTAATTGTCTGTCTTAATAGAAGACTTCTTATCTGCTTCTGCATTCAGTCAGCTGCAGTGTAATTTTAATTAAAATGTGAAGAAAACCCAATCTTACAGAGATACAGTGAGAAAAAAAGGAGGAATGCTTTAGTAGCCTTTTTGGATGATTGTGGCTATTCTGATACTACAACAAAACAAGTGATAGCTTAATGAAGGTTAATTACACTGTATTACCTTAAGTTCATTGGTCTGTCGTGCATTTTCAGTGGATTATTTTCCAGTTCCATTCAATGGCCATTTGGAAAATATGGAATCATTGAGTTATACAGGTCTGCTAAATGTTAACACATTTTATTATACAGTTACATTAAAAGTTTGAGTTTACATGCCCAGACATCAGCGTTGTTCGAAACCTTGGTGGTGTTTGCTCTGTGGGTGGAGCCCTCTGCATACTGGCAGATGGTTGAGTGTTAGAGTATGAGTGGCTGTGTGGAGGCTGCCTCTGCATCTGCCGGCGCGTGGGGCTGGGGTGCAGGCCAGTGTCCAGACTGTCGGAGGTGTGCATTTGCGATGCCTGTGTGTTCTTGAGTGTCGGTTCAGGTGTTCTGACTTTTTAATTGGGTTATTTGTCCAGCTCTGTTGAGTTTTGCAAATATATATTTGAAATTCCAGTCTTTTGTCAAATACATGATTTGCAAATATTTTCTCCCAGTAAATAGCTTGTTTGTGTGTATTCTTTCCTTTTTTTTTTTTTTTCTTTAACCTTCTAGTATTCAAATTCCTGTGGTGTATATTCTCTTAACAGCTTCTTTCTGGAGCAGAAGTCTTCATGGAGCACAGCTGATCAACATTTCTCTTTTAGAGAAGAGAACCACATCTCTAAAAGATGGCCAGGCTGGTCTTGAACTGCTGGCTGTGGGTGATCTCCTCTCCTCAGTCTCCCATAGTGCTGGGATTACAGACGTGACCTGCCGGGCCCTGCCATTTTTTTTTTTTTTTTAATCTTGCTTTTGGTATTATGTCTAAATATTTGTCTAACCCTTCATGACAGATGTTTTCCTGTGTTTTCTTACAGTTTGATATTTCATTTTGAGCTACTTTTTGTATAAGATGTGAGGTTTAGGTTGAGAGTCTTGTCGGGGAGGGGCTATGGAGTCCAGTTTTTCCATGATTCCATGACTTGTTAGAGACTTTTTCCCATTGAATTGCTTTTGTACCTCATTCAAAAATCAAATGGGATCTGTTCCCGGACTCTTGCTTTCTCTCCCGTCAGTCCTTTTGCCAGCAGTGCTGTCTTGATTGTCAAGTTTCATAATTGGGTAACGTGATTCCTCAATCTGCGCTGTTTTTTGTTTTTAATTTATATTTTCATTTTGGAAATGGTGTCTTGCTATGTTGCCCAGGCTGGTTTCTGACTCCTGGCCTCAAACATTCTTCTCGCCTTGGCCTCCCAAAGTGCTGGGATTATAGGGTGTGAGTCCCCCCACCCACCCAAGCCCCCCCACCCAGCGGATCTGTGTTATTCAAAATTATTTTACCTACTCATTCTTTTATTGTGCCATATAAACATTAGAATCAGCTTCTCCATAGCTATTAAAAAATCCTGCTTTTTGGCCCAGTGCAGTGACATGCCTGTAATCCCAGCACTTTGGGAGGTGGAGGCGGAGGTGGGTGGATCACAAGGTCAGGAGATAGAGAACGTCCTGGCCATGCCCATCTCTGCTAAAATACAAAAAATTAGCTGGGCGTGGTGGCATGCACCTGTAATCCCAGCTACTTGGGAGGCTGAGGCAGGGGAGTCTTTTTGAACTCTGGAGGGAAAGGTTGTCGTGAGCCAAGATAGTGCCACTACACTCCAGCCTGGCTACAGAGTGAGACTCTGTCTCAAAAAAAAAAAAAAAATCTTGTTTTTTAATTGGACTTATGTTTAAACGTATAGATTAATTTGGGAGGAACAAAAAAAAAATCCTGCTTTTCAGTTGGACTTGTGTTTAAATGTATAGATTAGTTTGGGAAGAACATCTTTACTGGGCTGTCTCCCAGTCCATGGACACTGTATGTCCCCAGTCTCAGTGATTTTACCTATTACTAATGGCGAGCATTCATGGCACATCACTAGTGCACAGAAATGTTCAAGGTATCTGTTGGTTTATAGGTTGAATTGTTCCCCAAGCTCCCACTACCCCATTAACAATAAAACAAGATTTCTTTTGATACTCTGTAGACAGCTAGTCTTCCCAGGAACTTTTTTGTTTGAGGTAGCGTATTGCTCTGTTACTGTGGTGTGGTATTGGCTCACTGCAACCTCCACCTCCCAGGTTCAAACAATTCTTGTGCCTCAGCCTCCTGAGTAGCTGAGATTACAGGTGTGTACCACCACACCTGTCTAATTTTTGTGTTTCTAGTAGAGAAGAGGTTTCGCCATATTGGCCAGGCTGTTCTCAAACTCCTGACCTCATGCGATCTATCCCGCTCAGTCTCCCAAGTGCTGGGATTACTGGTGTAAGCCTCCATGCCTGGCCCCCAGGAACTTTTCAAAATACCTTTGATGCAGGTGTTCCATGCGAGTCTGTGTAGGTCCCCTCTAGAGGAAATTAAAACCTGATTGGTGGTGTTTGTGTCTCTGCTGGCCAAGAGTAGACTGGCAGCCTGTGATGTGGTGCAAAAGGAAAAAAAAAGTTTTCTTTCTGCAGTAGGTTGTTCCTGTTTGTGGTTTCATTCAGATAAAGACACCTGTTTGAAGTTGGTTATGTTTGACTAGTTTTAAAGGACTTAAATTAGCACAACCAAGAGTTTGTATAAAAATCTCCTCTTTACCTCTGACCTCACCCCCAGTCTCCTAACTGGTTTGTCTTTTCAAGTACTTGCTAAGGAAAAACAGACATTTAAGAGAGGAAGCTGCTAGTTAGCTGCCAAGGTGTGAAGGGACTGACTAGGCCACAAATAGCCCAGGCAGTTCCTTTGTTCCAGGACTCTGGCCTCCTCCTTACTCCAGGTGGGCAGCTGTTGTACCCCTTCTCCCTCTCAGCTGCCAAGGGGATGTCAAGCCTCAGCCAGTGTTTCGGGTGTGATTTTTTTTTTCCACCACTGTTGCTCTGCATATTTTTGCCTTTTTTTTTTTTTTTTTTTTTTTTGAGATGGAGTTTCACTCATGTTGCCCAGGCTGGAGTGCAGTGGCACTATCTCGGCTCACCACAACCTCCGCCTTCCAGGTTCAAGCGATTATCTTGCCTCAGCCTCCATGCACTGCCATGCTGCCTGGTTTATTTTGTATTTTTTTAGTAGAGACGGGGTTTCTCCGTGTAGGTGAGGCAGGTCTCAAACTCAAAACCTCAGGTGATCTGCCCGCCTCGGCCTCCCAAAGTGCTGGGATTACAGGCCTGAGCCACTGCACCCAGGTTTTTGCTTATAAGAGTAATGCATATTCCCAGCAACATTCCAACACGCAAGCAAAAGGCAAGAAGGAAAGATTCTATTCCCTGGAGGGAACTACCGTTATGTCCTTGATATATTGTGGATATTGTCCCAGTTCATTCTTGTTTGTTTTTAATTTTAGAGACAGGGGTCTCTGTATGTTTTCCCAGGCTGGTCTTGAATTGCTGGATACCACACTCCCCCTCCCCCAACTTACAGTTTTGCCTTAAACACGAATTACTGTAGAATAAGCAATAAAATAAATTTAATAGAGAAATGAAATTAAAAACCAAAATGTTTTCCTGCAAAAAATTAAACTTATGTTTAACTTCAAATTGTGCCTCGGTGCAGGAAGCACTGTTTGTGTTTATCCCTGGGCCTGAATGCTCATTTTCTTAGGGAATGGGTTTTTGCAGTGACCTTTAAAAATGAGTGAAAGGATATTCAACATTTTGGTTTTGACACATATTGCCTTTGGGAAGGACAATTTCACTATAGAAAAATGTATTCCTGCCAGCTGTTTGGCACTACCCATACACTTGAACTTCAGTACCAATGGATATTGCCATTGCTTTTCACCATTAATCCAGCAGAGGAAGAGTGGTGTCCCATGTTAAAGAGGAAAGTGGAGCTTGTTGGTTAATTGTTTGTGTTTCTCATGGCATTGGGGCCCTGCATTCTTGGTGTTAATCTTTTGGCTCTCTAGTGTCATGAATCCTCATCTAGGTGGGGGCATCCCTTGCCCTACTGTGTCCATGCTACTTGGTCCCAACCACGTGTGCTATGACTTCCTTCCCACAGCATTTGGATTGTGCTGCACAGTTTAGCAGATAATCCTGTTCTTTTATGGTACAAACCATACATGCAGAAGCAGTACAGGCATAATTATATGCTCTTTAGTTGGGCTGTATTTTAAACCCTTCTTAGTACCCATCACAGCATTAAAACCAATCATCACTGTTTGGATGGGCACTGTTGTTAGGATGGTCTCTAGGGAACAGATGATTTTTACATAATGAAGCTAAATTGAAAGCTCCAAACAAATAGTTTTATTTAAGGATCACATATTATATGTGGCCTTCTTTAGGGTTTGGTTTTCATGTAACTAATTTACATCAAGATTATTTCAGCATACAGAGTGTGATTTTAATACAGTGGGTAGTGGGTCCACTTTGAGCATTAACGTTCTACTGCCTTAAAGCCAGGTGGACAACTGACCTCAGGGCCTGCAGTGACTGATCAAAGGCACAGGACTGAAGGCAACTGTCCCCTGGAAGTGGCTTTCCAGCCAGCCTAATGAGGTGCACGTGGCCAAATAACTGAAGTGTATAAAATCACAGAATGGCTGGGCATGGTGGCTTAAGCTTGTAACCCCAGCACTTTTGGAGGCCGACCTGGGAGATTGCTTGAGGCCAGGAGTTCGAAGCCAACCTGGACAACATAGTGAGACTCAATCTCTATAAAAAATACAGAAACTAGCTGAGTGTGGGGGTGTACGCCTGTAGTCCCAGATACTTGGGAGGTTGAGGTGGGAGGATTGCTTGAGCCTGGGAGGTCGAGGCCTCAGTGAGCCATAATGGCACCACTGCACTCCATCCTGCCCGACAGTGAGTCCCTGTCTCAAAAATACATAAGCCAAAATTTGTTAATATGACCAGACAGATTCAGACTTACTTAGGAGGGCCCCTGTTTTAGACTACACAGGGATCTACTTGCACAGGCTGGAGTCAGGCAGGGGCAGTCAGGCCCTCACAGTCCTGCAGAACAGTAAAGGAGCTTGTAGGGAGACCCCTAGCATATGATAAGAATGAGGCAATACCTGCTGCTGTGATGTTTGGCAAGGGCTGGCACCAAGATACACACGCTGGGGCTATCTCACATCTTGACAGAGCTCTCCACTGGGCATCACAGTCACCCCAAGTGTCACAGTGCCTCCCAAGAACACGGCTTCCTCCTCAATGGGTGGGCACCTTCACTGTATTCTTCATTAGAGTGAAGAATCCTCATGGCCTTCAAGGCCCTCCACAGCCTTGGCCCTGCCCACATTCCGCTTCCCACCCATCCCCTTCCACTGTCCTTTTCCTGTTGTGATTTGCTCACCGAGAAGGCACTTCACTGTCTCTGGCCAGCCAGCTTCTTGCACTTTGTGCTTGCCACCCAGTTTTCCCCTCCTTCATGGCTAAGGGACATGAACCAGCTCTATGGCTGTCACTGTGTGCTGTTTGCCGTCTATTGTAATGATCATCAAGGGACTTGCCTCCCACTTTCTAGTGAGCACCAGCAGACCAGGGGGTGTGTCCACCGAGTTGAGTTCCCTATCAAACCCTGGGCCCAGCCATGCTCGTGGCACGTTCAAGTCACTGGACATGTCGGTTAACTTGGGGAAGTGGGTGGGCTCTGGCGAACTGTGGTTGGAGATACGTGCCTTTACCCCCCAGGTCTTTGCTGCCTTGAAAAGTAATATATTAGGTTACAGAATAAAATGTCTGTTAAAAGAGTTGTTAACTGTAGACTGCAGGATATGTAGGGTATGCCCACCTTAAGGGGATGAATGAAATCCTAGCTGATAGTAACAGCTTAGAAAGGCGCTTTCAGGATTATTTTTGAGCATAGTTGAAGTTTTCCACTTAGGATCATGTTCTGGAACTGTCCCCTTCCAAGAGGTTTCAGGTGCCTAGTCAGGCCCAGAGGGTATGAAGACTGGGAAGTATTTGCAGTGTCCTCATGCTGCCCATGGACAAGGTGGTCTTTACGACTGAGGTGGCAGCTTGTTGGCAAACAAGGGCAGTGTGGCCTGTCCAACACCTACCTCTTTCTAACCAGTGGCTGGAAGGGGTGGTGAATGTTGAGTCCCTGAGTGCTGGATGAGAAAAAGGGGCCTAGGGGCAGGAGGAAAGAGAATTCTTTCTTGCTATTCCTGACTTTATTATATTCTTTTATGACCTGTACCCCCCACTTCATTACCCCCAGAGTATGGACATTGTGTATATTCCAGGGCCCTACCTGAGGCCAGCTTAAGCTTCCCCTAAGAGGCCCCCCCCACCAGAGGGGGTTGAGCTCACTCCACAGCCTCCGATCTTTCCCATTCCCTAGAAATGTCCTGAAGATGGCTGTCAGGAGCTTCTTAGAGAGTCTGGTAACTCCATCTCTTTTGGTTGCCACTAACCCTGTTTCTGTGGATACCTCAGAAGCTCACAGGCTCCCACTTCTCCCTTTCTGATGCAGGGGGCCTCGCTGTAACTGATCCAACTCTCGCCTTGGGTTGCCTGGTCCCATGGGTAACCCCTGCCCTCTCACTCTGATCAGCAGCCCTGATGGTGGCTCTCAGGTTCTTGGACGTTCCTAGTACACCTTCTGCCTCTTGTTGTGTTCAAGAAGCCGAAGAGTTCTCCAGAACACTGTGTGCAGGAGGCTGGTCCTGTGCTGGAGCTGGCCAGAGCTTTTGGTAATGTTCTGGTTCTTGGATAACAGTGTTGACATTTGCCATTGGACCAAAGCATGGCTACCTACTTGCAGAGGCCAGATGTGTGTATGATCTGGCTATAGAATATAGGATGCGTGGACAGGTGACCTGGCTGTAGGATGTGTAGATAAGCAGTAGGATGGGAGCCACAGGACAGAGTTGTTACAGCATCATTTGGAGTAGCAAAAATAAAGAAAAAACCTGAAAATAGTCTTAATTTTTTTTTAAGATGGAGTCTTGCTGTGTTGCCCAGCCTGGAGTGTAAGCGGCACGATCTCGGCTCACTGCAACCTCTGTCTCCTGGGTTCAAGCTATTCTCGTACCTCAGTCTCCCAAATAGCTGGGATTACGGGCATGCACCACTACGCCTGGCTAATTTTTGTACGTTTAGTAGAGACGGGGTTTCACCATGCAGGCCAGGCTGGTCTTGAACTTCTGACCTTATGTGATCTGCCCGCCTTGGCCTCCCAAATGCTAGGATTGATTACAGGAGTGAGTCACTGGGCCTGGCTGGAAACAGTCTTCTATCGGGGAGTGGTGGATAAATCATGACAATGTTTTGGAGTTATTAGACTTATCCACATAATGTGAATAGCATATGTGTTTCCTTCATGAGAAAAAGCATATGCACAGTATACATAATAGGTGTATATGAACATTACACTGAGAATGCCTGGGGGTGAAACATTCCTGGTTTCCTTCATGTTGGCACTCAGGTAAGGCTAATTCGTTTCTCCTTATTCATCTCTGCATCATTGCTAGCTAACGTTTGCCTGTTTGTGTTTCCTTCTTTCAGAACTCAAAAGTAGAAATAAATATGAAACTTGGACCTGTCACATATTTTCATAGCAGCTCTATTTGTAAATTTCCTCTATCTGGGAAGGACCCACATGTCAGCAGTGAATGGTCAGATGGCGGTCCATCCCTGCCATGACATCCTACATAATAGTAAAAAGAAACAACTCATTCTGCACTGTGTCCATTTATGTAGCATTGGTGAAGTGACAAAATCACAGAGACGCAGAACAGATGAGAGGTTGCCTGGGATGATGGGGGAACATGTTCGCTGGGGTGGGTGTGGTCCTAACAGGGCCACTGGAGGGATCCTTGGGGTGTTGGAACTGTTCAGGATCTTAACTGTGGTGGTGTTGGACACGTACATCTACACGCAATATAAATTGCACAGAACTAAATACACAAATAAGTACATGTAAATGTGGAGAAATCTTCATTGGGTTGGCGGTTTATATCAGGACCCTGGCTGTTAATATTGCAGGGTCGTTTTTGCAAAATGGTGCTGTAAGGGGAAACTGGAAAAAGGGTACATGGTCTCTCTCTGACCCTTGGTATTAACAGGGTCTTGGTTCCAGTTGTCTCCTGGCATCTACATGGGAAATGTTTTGTGTTTCAGCTTCTAAACTGCTTTTTTGTCTGCCTTGAATTGCTTATTTAAGCCATGCTCTGAGAGTATGTGCATAATGCTGAGGTTTTTCCGTTTCTGTTTTTTTTTGTTTGTTTTTTTTTTTGCCTATTTATAAACAGGGTCTTGCTTTGTTGCCCAGGCTGGAATGCAGTTGTTCACCCACTGCTCACTGCAGTATTTACCTCCCACGTTAGACCTCCCAAGTGGCTGATATTACAGATGTGCACCACCACACCCAACTAATTTGTTGTGGAGATGGGATCTCACTGTGTTGTCCGGGCTGGTCTCGAACTATTGGCCTCGAGTGACCCTTCCACCTTGGCCTCCTAAAATGTTGGGATTGCAGGCAGGAGCCACCCTGCCTGGTCCAATTTGTTTGTCTTATGAACAAAGTAGTTGAGTAGTTGATACACCTAGTTTTCTGTTACTCCTTTTTGTTTTTTTTTTGAGACAGAATTTCACTGTTGCCCAGGCTGGAGTGCAGTGGCACAACCTGGCTCACTGCAACCTCTGCCTCCTGGGTTCAAGCAGTTCTCCTGCCTCAGCCTCCTGAGTAGCTGGGATTACAGGTGCGCACCACTACGCCTGGCTAATTTTTGTATTTTTGGTAGAGACGAGGTTTCAGCAAGTTGGTCAGGCTGGTCTCAACTCCTGACCTCGTGATCCGCCTGCCTTGGCCTCGCAAAGTGCTGGGATTACAGGTGTGAGCCACCGCACCCAGCTTCCTTAATCTTTTTTTTAAAGACAGGGTCTCACTGTGTTGCCCAGGCTCGGGGGAGTTTCTTTTTTTTTTTTTTAAGGTTGGGGGTTTCACCATATTGGTCAGGCTGGTCTCAAACTCCTGACCTCAGATGACCCGCCCACCTCAGCCTCCCAGAGTGCTGGGATTACAGGCGTGAGCCACCACACCCAGCGCCCAGGGGAGTTTCTTGCCTCAGGGTCCTGAGTGCCTGAGATGTGTGGTAAAGTGCCCTGAAACTTCTCACTTGTATCAATTATTCCTCCTGCTTCTTAGGCTGAGAGGGCATTGTACTTTGCCTTTTTAAAATTAGTTTTTAATTTTGGAGTAATTCTAGATTTACAGAGAAGTTGCAAAGTTACGACAGAGCTCCTGTGTGCCACCCCACTAACCTTCTCAAATTGTTAACAATTTATATCACCTGTGTGAGTTTGTCAAAGCTAGGAAACTGGCATTGCTATGTTATGTCTTTGAGGATTTCACCAGTTTTTCTATTAATATCCTCTTTCTGTTCCTATCTAAATTGATGTTGCTTGAATATGTTTCTGGTCCTAAAGACGGCTTTTGTGAGATGGTTTAAAAGATAAAAAAGAATGCTGAGGTAGAGCTTCTAGAGATTCTATGCAGTTACTCTGATGTGGGTGAGAGAACCTCCCTCATCCCCCAGCAGATGCCACTGCAGAGCCATGCAGAGATGGCTGGGAACCACAGGCTTGGACTGGAACGTGAGTCAAGGTTTCAGGTTGGGTTCCTTATGCTGGTGATGGATGGAGATAACCAATACTGACATGTCTCAGCTAGACTTCTGAAGTGTATTTGGGACTATAAATCTAGAAATAGTATGAGTAAAGTTTATGTAAAGATCACTGTTTTCTACTTTACCTTGATAACCTCCATTTTAAGTCATATGTTTAACTGAGTTCAATATGGGGAGAGATGAGAGATCAGGAGAGGACCACGCAGAAGCCAGAGGGAGGGTGAACTGATGGGGACGGGGTGAGGTGGGCTTTACAGTGCCATGTGAGCTGCCCAGGGACCAGGATTTGGCCCATGTGTTTTGCATATCTGCCGTAGTAACAGAGCTGTAGTTTTGATCCCTAAGTTGACACTAGTGGAAGGATCTGGGAGGGCTGGGTGGAGCCACCTGTGACTCAGAGGCTGAGCTGGAACTTCATGGACAAGGCACCACCTGGTGGCAGTACATGGACTCTTAGTTTCAACGTGCCAGGGTTTTATTGTGGTGTTTGTAACCCCTGCCCCCTGCCAGCTTTTTGGGGGAGGATTGATAAATCTTTGTGAACTGACAGAAAATATCAAAGCCAGCCCGTTGGAATCCTGCTTATTCTGATGTGTTATCTCAGGAGTGAGATTCAGGTGCTAAGGCAGCCTACCTAACTGCCATAGCGATTGGCAGGTGTTCTATGGTGGGTTAGCAGTTCTGTGTTATGACATCACCAGTGGAATTCAGGGGGAGGAAAGCTGAGTATAGGTGTAAGTGTCCAGTAGTTAGTGCAGTTTCAAATATAAGCCCTGGAACTAGCCAGGGAGCCTTCTGGGCGTTTCTAAAACATATTTTCTGCTTTTTCATATACATACTGCATCAAAAGTCCTAGCAATCACAAATAATGGAGACTGTCTTCTGTTTCTAGGTGGGATATACATATGAGATGGCAATTGCTTTATTTCCTACAGACATTTCTCATCCAGAGCTTGTCTATTTGACATTGCACATTGTCACTTGTGTTTGCCAGACATGTCCCCAGTCTTATTCGAGGTAATTTTATGTCAAAAATAGTGTCATAGGCCGGGCATGGTGGCTCACACCTGTAATCCTAGCCCTTTGGGAGGCTGAGGCAGGTGGATCACCTGAAGTTAGAAGTTTGAGACCAGCCTGGTCAACGTGGTGAAACCCTGCCTGTACACATATACAAAATAAATTACCTGGGCATGATTGCGGGTGCCTGTAATCCTAGCTACTCGGGAGCCTGAGGTGAGAGAATTGCTTGAATCCAGGAAGCGGAGGTTGCAGTGAGCCAAGACGGTGCCGTAGCACTTAAGCCCGGATGACAAAATGAGACTAGGTCTCACCAAAAAAAAAAAAAAAAAAAAAAAATTGCCATAGCTCAAGTGTTTGGCCAAATCAGTCACCATGGCTTAAAAACTTCCAAAAAGGTGGGATATAAAACCTGGTATTACGTCACTCTTAAATAGCAGTAAATGCATGTGCATGCCAATCATGCACATCTGTCTTGAACAACAAAAGAAGGCTGCCTCATTGTTTAGGCTATTTCTAGAAGCCTAGTACAAATTTTCTTTTGTGGCTATCCTGTGCTTTCATCATTTACTTCTGGACCAGGGATTTACCGTGTCTTAATTAAAATTTTAATCCTCTAGCGGAACAAACTCATTTATGAGGAGCTTTTAAAAATGGGATCTCCTGCCCATGGGAGCTGGGCTAGAATCGTCTTAGCAGTTGCTTGGACACTCATAGCGCTGTTGGTGGCTAGGACCCTCCCCTCATATGCTCAGTGGCCACCACCAGTGGCCCTTTGCCATTTCACAACCACTGGCTTCGACCACGTTCTCTGCACCTGTCAGGTGGAAAAGGGCAAATCGGCCAAACCAACGCAGATGTGTTAATTTGGACGTAACAGATGGGGTCTTGCTCAGATTCTGCTGCAACTGCAAAAACGTTACTTGCTTTGCTTTTTCAAGGCCAACTGCAGAGAAGACCTAACTTTACACTAGAACAATTTCAGAAAATATTTAGTTGTCATACTGTAGTTAATCCCACTGCTGAAAAACAAGGGTAGAATTTACCCATTTCCCCCACCCCATCCTGTAAGATATTATGCATTTTTGAATTGATCTTGGCTTTTATTATTGATGTAAATTTTGGAGACACTGGAGTCTATCTGAAGTCATTCAAACAAGCTAATCTTTGAGCTGTAATCTGAATTCACTTGTGTCTCAGTGCGATTTCACTGGACCTCATGAAGCCATAATCTGTACTTTAGGATTACAGATCAGTTATAGAGTTTGATTATTTGCCACACTTTAGACTGCTTACACTTACATATGATCCTAATTTTAGATGTGAAGTTTTGTGTACAGAAAATGAGCCCTAATATTTGCATCCATATGTTAAACCATGTCTTAAATCAATCGTTTTAGGACAAGTTTGAATCGAGGAAGTTACTTTTAAGATTATAGGCCAGGTGTGGTGGCTCGTGCCTGTAATCCCAGCACTTTGGGAGGCCTAGGTGGGTGGATCACTTGAGGTCATGACTTCGAGACCAACCTGGCCAACATGGGGAAACCTTGTCTCTATTACAAATGTAAAAAAAAAAAAAAACAAAACAAAAAAAACTAGCCAAGTGTAGTGGCACACGCCTGTAATTCCAACTACTTGGGAGGCTGCGGTGGGTGGTTTGCTTGAGTCCAGTACACTCCACTGGAACGTGCCATAATTTATTTAATAGGCCTTCATATTAAGGTCTTTTTCCCTATTAATACATAAATATATTCTTAAGGATTTTTGTTTGTTTGTTTGATTTTGAGACGAGTTTTGCACTGTTGCTGCGGCTGGAGTGCAATGGCGTGATCTCGGCTCACTGCAACCTCCGCCTCCTGAGTTCAAGCGATTCTCCTGCCTCAGCTTCCCAAGTAGCTGGGATTACAGGTCCCTGCCACCATGCCTGACTAATTTTTTTGTATTTTTAGTAGAGACAGGGTTTCACTGTGTTGGCCAGGCTGGTCTCGAACTCCTGACCTTGTGATTCGCCCACATCTGCCTCCCAAAGTGCTGGGATTACAGGCATGAGCCACAGTGCCTGGCCCTTAAGTTTAAATATACATGCTATTTCTCTAAGTATCACAGATTCATAAGGCCTAGCCTGCTTTGTCTGTCCCCAGTCCCTTTCCCTTCTTGCCTCCTCCACTTTGTAGGAGCAATCACTGTCTTTGGTTTACAGTTTATAAATCCCATAAAAGTTTTTAATGATTTGATGTAGTTCTAGGAAAGTGGATGTAGATGAAATGTGGATTTCAGAGTACCTGATTTTTCTCATGTTTTTTTATTTAGCATGTATGTTTGATTTAGAGTGTTAGAGCTGGTTAAGAATGAGCAAAAGGACGTTTTTCCTTCTCTCCATCCCATCTCCTGAGTTGACATCTGAGTTCCTTTCCTTAACACGCGTCCACAACTTTTCTGTCAAGACATGATGGTCTAGGGTCTAGTTTCAAGTATGCGTATATGTTTTCAGAAATAAGCTTTAAAAAAAAAACGGTAAGTTGAGACAAGGTCTCACTGTGTTACCCTGGCTGGTCTCAAACTTCTGGGCTAAGGCAATTCTTCCACTTTGTCCTCCCAAAGTGCTGGGTTTATAGGCAATGAGCCATGATGGGTCAGACCAGAAATAACTTTAAACATCATTAATGAAGTGTGTCTATTAAGATACTGTCAAGATCGAAATTGGTCTTTAATGTTTTAATCTTAAATGTCTGGGTGGTAATTTCTTCTTCTTGGTATTTTGAATGTTTTGAGATGCTTGAGTGGTGGGGAGTACAATTTTATTTTGGAATTATTGACGAGGTTTATGATAAAATCCCAGCATTGGGATTTTGGAGAGTTCCTAGATGGGAAGTGGGAGTGGCACTGTCCATGGTGCTGAATCAGATTGCATGCTGGTTCCAATGGCAGGAAGGCTCTGAAATTGTGAAAGGCACACATAGGACTACCTGGCTATTAAAAAGCACGTCTGCTTGCACTTGAGATGAGATTTTTAATTTCTTTGTGATGCACCAGGGAAAGCCAGCTATGTAGGCAACTGGGGGCCAGCATTAGTTGCAGTGAACTATTCAAATATGTGGAAAAACCAGTCGATTTAAATGGGATGTATGAACCTACGTGAAACCTGCAAGTCCTGCTGTGGTTACTCTGCTTGTAGAATACCCACCTGTGTCAGTGTGAGAAAATTATGCTTTAAAATTAATAAAAAGTGACTAGAATGTTGTTGTAATTCACACCTTATTTGCCACTTGTAACTTAAAATGTTTTGAATCTGAACTTGAGTTATATGTGTTTTTCAGCCTTAGCATTTAGCACACATTTACAGTGATCAAACAGTTTTATCCTTTCCTAAACACTTTCCCAGGTTCTTTACAGAATTATACATTAATTGTCCAGTGACACCTTGAGGATGATAATTTGATGTTTTAAGATACTGGCATGGCTGGGTGTGGTGACTGATGCCGGTAGTTCTAGCACTTTGGGGAGGCCGAGGCAGGTGGATTACGTGAGGTCAGGAGTTTGAGACCGGCCTGACCAACATGTTGAAACTCTATTTCTACTAAAAATAAAAAGTTAGCTGGGAGTGGTGGGATGTGCTTGTAATCCCAGCTACTCCGGAGGCGGAGGCGGGAGAATCACTTGAACCCGAGAGGCAGAGGTTGCAGTGAGCCTAGATTGTGCCTCTGCACTCCAGCCTGGGGGACAGATTGAGACTCTATCTCAAAAAAAAAAAAAAGAAAACAAAAAAAGGACACTGGCTTGTGTTCATGATGAAAAAGTTTAAAATATTTAAAGCCTACATTTGCATATGTTCAATAATCTTCAAAACAAAATTGCCTGTAGAATTGTTTTAATTACTAGGAAACCTGTTGTAAAATAATGACTTTTCACAACAGTTAGATAAAGTTTCCTTATGCTGATTAGCTGTTGTAAGAACTACCTAAGGAGTTTTTTGGTTTGTTTTTGTTTGAGATGAGCCTGTTGCCCAGGCTAGAGTGCAGTGGCACTCTTGGCTCACTACAGTCTCTGCTTCCTAGGTTCAAGTGACTTTCATGCCTCAGCCTGCCAAGTAGCTGGGATTGCAGGCATGCACCACCACACTCAGCTAGTTTTTGCATTTCTAGTAGAGGCGGGGTTTCACCATGTTGGTCAAGTTCGTCTTGAACTCCTGGCCTCAGGTGATCGATTCGGCTTGGCCTCTCAAAGTGCTGGGATTACAAGCATGAACCACCATGTCTGGCCTACATAAGAGATTTTGCATAAAAAGTTGTGTGCAGAATATCATTGCAAATAAAGCAGATTACAGTGTGGCATAGCATGTATTCAAATTCCATTTAGTGTTTTGAAATTAATGAAAGTTTGTATTTAGTAAACATTAGTATAAATACTTTTGGATTAGACTGAACTTTTATTATGGTACAATTGGAATTTATTAATGACTAGGCAACGTCAAAAGTATAAGTTTATTTTTTGTTTAATCCATCAGATTCCATCAAAGCCATGAGTGTAAAATACATGCCATTTCTTTTTCTTCTTTAAAGCTGGAGATACTGATGACCCACCAAGAATTACTCAGAACCCTGTGATCAACGGGAACGTGGCCCTGAGTGATGGACACAACAACACGGAGGAGGACATGGAGGATGGTAAGTGCCTCTAGTTTGCCTCCTCACAGCGGGCGGAAACCTGCCAAAACAGGTTCAGATCCATTGTTTTTTCCTTGGGTACTTCTGAGCTTGAGTGTAGCTAGTTTTCAGGACGCTGTAACTGAGGAAAATCCTGTTTTGGTTTTGAGTATCAAGATTGTCTACACCACTTCGAGGTAAGTAGATTCTCCCTACCCTAGGTGAGGGGGTTGAATGTAGGTTTAAATGTAATAGGTGGGTATTTACTCACGCCTATAGGTCTCCAGCTACTGCTAGTATTGGGAACAAGCACCTCTGACTCTCCTTCTTGTTTGTTTGCAGCAAGATATGTACAGCCATTGGGAACTTGGCTTTCCATTGCATTCTTATTGCAGGGTGTATATCAGTTGATGATAGCTGAGAATCCCTCCCCACTCCTGTTAGGGATGAAATCGGATTCAAACTTTGGCCTTCATTCTCCCTCACTGAGCTTTGGTCTATAGCTTCTCTGTGAGAAAGCATACACATACGTATGTGCATGGACTTTTTTTTTGTGTAGGAAATCAGTTTTTTCTTTCGAGACCATTCCTTCTTTAAATTTATCAGATTAGTGATCTCAGTATTTGCAAGGGCACAATATTGTGGGTAGGGAGCAGCCAGTAATTGCAATATGCAGCCCCTGGAGTCTTGAGTGTAATATGAAACCATGTTCTGTCAAAAAGCATGTCCATCAATCCTCATGAGGGTTGTGTCCTTCCCAGGGGAGTAACGGGGCAGTTGAAAGAAACCATCAGCCACGGGCTGCACCACCAGAAGGACTGCTGTTCAGACCTCCTGCCAAAAGTTCAGCCTCCATGAGAAACTGCAGCCGTAGTTGAGAGTTCTCTCACAGTGCGGTTTACCCCTGGCAGCTGGCTGAGGCAATATCTGAGGAAGGTAAAGAGGCGTGGTCTATACCCGCTGCTTTGTTACCTGTGGAGTGCGCTTTCCACCGTAGACAAGGGCAATGGTGTGGGTGTGGTCTCGCTGGTTGTTGGGTTTTTGGAGGTTTTACTTCAGACACCAGAGACGCCGAAAGCGGTTGAGAGAGCGCATTTGGGAAGGCATGGCCAGGTCTGAAGTGCCAGGTGTGCTTTTGGGATCAATTCTAGTCACTTGTGGAGCAGTGACAGGCCCCGCCCAATCGGAGCATTCCCAGTCTAGTTCCCACAGAACAGTCTTTTCCAACATTTCCCCACTGTTTTTTCTTTTTTTAGGGGGGAGGTCTTGGGAGGAGGTCTAGGGCGGAGTTTCTCAGCTTCTCATGGTATCTTGGGTAATTCTTGATTGTAGAAGGCTGTCCTGTGCATTCCAGGATGCCAATGACCCCTGCCCACCACTTGCAGTCATGGCATGTCTCTAGACGTTGACAAGTGTCTCCTGGGGAGAATGACTTATGAGGGGACAATGTGGGTAAAAATCCCCTTCCTTTTGAGGTACATTTCACTAAATTAGTAGACAATGGTACCAAGCCATAGGTCCTAAAAGTGGAAATGCCTTTCTGTGACCTCCTTGATGGAAAAAGCATATAATCCGAGAAGGTCGAATAATCTTCAGTAGCACCTTTTCTTGGTTTGGAACTGTGGCCGCTGTGGAAAGACCCAGCGTGTAATGTCTTTCTGATGACAAAGTGCGTGGGAGGGAGGTGGTCCTGACTGTAGGAGTAGAACTTGGAGCCGAGGGCGGCGTTTTCCAGCACAATTCCAATACGAATTGTGCAACCCTCTTCTGCAGCAGATAAATGTATTGTGGAAAATATACAGGATTCTAGAAAGTTGGGGATGTACTGGGCTAAATAAGCTTTCTTTACCATTATATGTCTGAGTTGTCATGTCAGAAGCAACATAAATTGCTTCTCCAAAATAAGTTTTTGTTAATGATTCCCCAAGACTCTGGACTGAGATCACCCCCCGCCCTTTTTTTTTTTTTTTTTTTTTTGAATGTCCTGTTTCCTTGAGTGTTGAGTGTCCGTTTCAGACTAGGACACACAGTCTGGGAAGCACTGCATTAGAAGTTTTGTCTGTAGCCAAACTATCAGCGACTTTACTGATTTGCACAGAAGCCTTCTTAGTAAGGAGCATTTCTAATGTAAGAAGCTAAATAGCTAATAACACAGAAAGACATGGGAGAAATGTATAGTTGAGGAAAAGAACATTTAAAAATCACATTCACAAAGAATCATGGGCAAGTATCAGAATTACCTTTATTATATCTACTCGTTCTACTTTTAGTTCCCTCATTCACTGTTTTTCGTGAGATGATCAAGGAAGTTTTAGTTTATTCATTTTTTTGAGGTAGGGTCTTGCTCTGTCACCCATGCTGGAGTGTAGTGGTATGATTACCGGTTACTGCAGCCACAGCCTTTTCTGCTCAAGCAGTTCTCCCACCTCAGCCTCCTGAGTAGCTGGGACTATAGGTGTGTACCACCATGTATGGCTAGTTTTTTGTAGTGGCAGGATGTCACTTTGTTGCCCAGACTGGTCTCAAACTTCTGGGCTCAGGCAGTTTTCCTACCTTGACCTCCCTGTGTGTTGGTTTTATAGGCATGACTCATTGCACTTGTCGCAAGGAAGTTTTATTTTATTTTGAGATAGGTTCTTGCTGTGTTGCCCAGGTTGGAGTATAGTGGAGCCATCTTGGCTCACTGCAGCCTCCACCTCCTGGGTTCATGTGATTCTCCTGCCTCAGCCTCCCAAGTAGCTGGGATTACATGCCTCCATGCTCAGCTAATTTTTGTATTTTTAGTAGAGATGGAGTTTCACCATGTTGGCCAGGCTGGTCACAAACTCCTGACCTCAAGTGGTCCACTTGCCTTGGCCTCCAAAAGTGTTGGGACTCTTAAGTGTGAGCCACCAAGGAAGTTTTAGAGCGAATATAGCCTCAGAAGATCTAGATGGATCTGGATTTAGAATGTTCTCCATGAAACTAATTTGTGGAGATTGACTAGGACTTGTAAGAAATTGTATTAGAGTGAATAATTGAAGTTTGCTGAAATCACTGCAACAGGACCGTTTAGGGAAATTTCAGACCAACCTTTCTGAGTCAAAAATCTGAAGAATTGTACTCTTCTTTACCTTTCTGTTTGCAACTGAAGCCCAGGCTGGTCCATTGGTCTTTGCCCTGGGAGGATAAAATTGGACTAACAAAGTGCACAGTGGGAACTTTGTGCTCTAATTCCCACTGCTGCTGCTACAAGGATCTCTAGACGCAAGATTGGAAGGTAGTAAGTTATCAAGGAGTCTGGTTGAGGATTTGTGGTGACAGCAGTTTGCAGAAGCTCGTTGCACTGTCTTTTACAATTAAAAGAAGCATGCTGTAATGAAATGGTGCTCTGTTAATATTAATGGCATCCAGGCAGATTGGAGTCTCTGTGCATGAAGCACTAATTTGGCAGGGAATGAGGGTGTTCTTCCTAATCCCTAGAATACTTGGAAGTTGCAAAAAATAGTACATAGGATCCATTGTACTGTTAACTATTTTCTTAGACAAAGATCTCCATCACTTAGTCTCATTTTCCTCGTAGAAGGAAAATCTGGCCAGCTGTATCTGTGAAATCAGATTCTAAGTCCACTTCTCTTTTTCGTTGGCTCTCCTGTCTTGATCTTTTGTTTTTTAATAAAAGTTTTTTTTTTTCTTTTTCCATCCCTTAAAGAGTAATGAGCTTGTAAAAGGTTTTTCTTTTTACAAAGTTTTTACAAGTAAGGAGCTTGTAAAGTTTTTTTTTGTTTTGTTTTCCATCCCTTCAAGAGGAAAGAACTTGTAAAAAGTTTTCAATTATTCTATTAGTATGAAGAGTTTTTGGAAAGTGAGGTGAAATTTTAATACACCTGAAGTGTCATCTAAACTTCTTGATTAGCAGATTTTCTGTCTCTTCTAAGAAATGTGCCTTGAGTCTGAGGCTGAAATCGAGTGTGTAATGCACCAACTGTGAACTGATCACTGTGTGTCAGGGCAGTAACAGATGTGGGGGCACAGAGATGGATGCATGGTGGCCTCTGCGGGGCTGGCCAGCAGGAGGACCAAGTGCCATGCTGAGCCTCACCATTGTTTTTTTTTTTCTTTTTTTTAATATTTAAGAATTTAATGTATAGGGCGAAAGTACAAAAAAGCGCTTATAATCTATAGATTTTGTGTACATGAAATCAAACCCTATAAAGAGCTGAATTATATAAAATAGATGAGTTGGAAGAGAGGCATAACCTCATATCTTTCAGCTTTTTAGGTCCTGCAGTGATTTTCCATTTGGTTGCTTCTGTGCAGTTCTGTATACATGGGCTCTGTTAAGTGAACAAGCTAATGGTCTCATTTTGTTGAGGTCTGTGTTTTGTGTTATGGTAACCTCCAGGAGTGGTATTTTTAAAACCAGAGGCAGGGTCACTGTGCTTAGTGTCTTGACAAACCTTGGGTATTAAAATCTTCTGTTGTCACTTTGTAAAACAGCCTTGGCAAACCTCCGATTTCTCACCTAAAATGTAGAAATTGACATCTGTCTCTTGTCTGCCTTGCAGAACTAAACTGCTGATTGTGAATTGTGTGATCCTAAAAACATGGCAAAACTCATTTCACCACGCCATTCTAGACATTTTTATCTTGAAAAAGTTTCTTGCCTTTTAGTAGACTTTTATCCCTCAAAGAGATTAGGGTAATACCACTTGAAGAGGCTCGAATAAATAATTCTCTTGGATAAGATGCTTACCATCACACATGCTTTTGATATACTACCCTCCCAGGAGGACTGATGGACATGTTTTCTTAAGACCAAACTCAGTCACAAACTTCAAGCAAATTCTATGCCCTGAGAAGTGGCTGATGCTGAGAACTCAGTTGTTAGTGAACTTTGGAGTCTGAAGAGTTGTTGGATTTCATGGTGACTGCCTTCAGGGGCCTGAAGATGAAGGATGGAAGGATGTTCTTGTGCACTCTTTACCCAAGCCTACGGAGTCTTGTTTTGTGCCTTAGGAGACCGGTGGTCAGGGATGCCAGAGTAGCACCTAATTCTAAGCCAGGAACACCCTTCCAAGTACTGCCTGTAGAGCGTGGCCAAGGGTCTCCCTCCAGTCAGTGAGCTGTGTGTAGTCTATAATGAGATAGGTTCAGAAAGTGAAAGGAAGTGTTTAGAAGCTTGTATAGCATGTCGACCTTGCTGTGGCAATTTCATTATATTCTTTAAAAGTATTGGTCAGTAACAGATTGGTGTGGGTGTGGGAGGACTGTGCCTTCAAAGGAGTTGTTTGAGAAGCAGTGAGCTGCTGCAGGGTTTGTCAGAGGTGATTGATTGACTGGCCACATGCAAATGAATAGTCACTGTCATCAGTGAAAGATTGAATTTTTTAAACTGAGACCTTCAGTTGGACCTCTGCTAAGAGGCACTGTGTTGACAGAAACTTAAATTTCTTAAATCAGCCGTTGGGTCTTATTATCATTGAACAATTGATACTACTCATGTAGGAAAAAAAATACGTTTCTTTTTTTTAAAAAAATTATTCCCCATAGTGTGTCCAGGCTAATATTTTTGCAAACATTGTGAACTACTGAAGTGAACATTTATTTTTAGGTTAATGTCATAGCCATCATCTTGTCTCTAAGCAGTGCTGAGCTTCCAGGGGGATGGCTGTTTCCCTGGCCCTGAGGTCTGCCTGTGTGTTCTATACCCTTTATTCCTCCTCTCTAAAGTCAGGCCAAGTCCCATACCATGATCTTTCCCCTCAGAAGTCCTGTCCTTGAACAGATACGAGCCATGTCGCTCCTTCTCACCAAAGTTTCTCTACTCAGTTGGTGCCCAGGGTCATTGGGAATTCAGCTTTAGTAGAGTAAACATTGTTCTCACATGGAACTCAGTCTGATAGGGAAGTCAAGTGTATGGTTAGGACTCTGAGTTTTGGATCATAAGGAAGAATTCATTCATTCAGAAACTGTATGTCATCTCAGTCTTAGGCTTTTAATAAATTGGAAGCAATTTTTCCAAACTGTTAGATTTTAGCAGTTAAATCAAGATGTGTAGAACAGTTATTCCATGTCAATTGATGCTAGTGCTTTTGGTCAATGCATGGGCGCTGTGACTGATGATATGTTTTTTTTGCAGACACCAGTTGGCGCTCCGAGGCAACCTTTCAGTTCACTGTGGAGCGCTTCAGCAGACTGAGTGAGTCGGTCCTTAGCCCTCCGTGTTTTGTGCGAAATCTGCCATGGAAGATTATGGTGATGCCACGCTTTTATCCAGACAGACCACACCAAAAAAGCGTAGGATTCTTTCTCCAGTGCAATGCTGAATCTGATTCCACGTAAGACAGTTTAAATGATGCAACTACAAATCCCCACATAGTTGTATTACATTAGTGGAAGCCAAATTTGATCAGCCTAGAGCAATTTTATCTTAAATTATTTGCTGCCTCTACGTAGTCTTTTGATTTTAAATTAAGTACATCTTTCTGTTTAAAACCCACTAGTGTATGTATAATACCCAAGCTAGAAAAGTATATTTTTGTCTATTAAGTAAAAAACTAAAAATAATTTGTTAGAATCTAGCAGCCCATGGAATCAGGGCCTGCCTGGATTAGCTGACCATTGAGCCACGAGACTTAATTCTTACTGTGCCAGTAACTGCCTGAGCGGTAAATGGCAGCTGTTAGAGCCAGACATCCTTTCCATTGTGTGATAGTTAATTTGTACAGGTTGTTCAGAAAGTACAAGTAAAACATTCTTTGAAGGATTTATACAGTATGGGATTCTGACTTGAGGAACATTTAAAAATTCATATAATGAAATGTCTGAAAATAGAGAAATCTTAATGGTCCTTCTATTTAGATGAATTAGAAGATTAATTCACCTTTTATCAAAAACCCAGTTGATTCTGGGAGCGCAGACCACTTTGTCAACCTGTCTGCATCAGAGCCAGGGGAAGCTGCTGACTTGGACTGTACCTGTCCTGGTCTCCCTGCCACCACAGAGAGTGGCCCTTCGGAACCTTCAGTAACATGTTTCCCAGAGTGAACTGGCTCTCGCTGTTCTGTCAGTTCTCCCAGGGAATAAAATTTACTTTTTCTTTTTTTTTTCCTTTTTCTTTTTGAAACGGAGTCTCGCTCTGTCACCCAGGCTGGAGTTCAGTGACGCTGTCTTGGCTCACTGCGACCACCTCCCAGCTTCAAGCAATTCTTCTGCCTCAGCCTCCTGAGTAGCTGGGACTACAGGTGTGCGCCACAATACCCAGCTAATTTTGTATGTCTAGTAGAGATAGAGTTTCACCATGTTGATCAGGCTTGTCTCCAACTTCTGACCTCAGGTGATCTGCCTGCCTCAGCCTCCTGAAGTGCTGGGATTACAGGCGTGAGCCGCTGCGCCCTGCCATATTTTCATTTTTTAAATGTTTAAGTAAGAAGTGCCAAGGTAATTTTATAATGGAGCCAGGGCCTGTGGATGGTTGGTTTTCCTCTTTTCTTCCCATTATGATGTGATCTGATGAGTATTTGGGCTAGGTTTGTTTTAGTCTAGTGGACAGTTTTAGCCTGAACAGCATTTTAGAAAAAGTGAATGATCCATGCCCAATGTCAGTGTTCGAGCAAGCAGGAAATGCTGCGGGAACAGCACTCTCCTACCTTTGTCCTGAAGAGTCAAACCACTTCAGGGTTTAGTTGTGGGGTTCATTTATAAGGCCTTATTTAATCGCAAACCTTATCTTTCTTTGACTTAAGTGCTCATGGTTTTTGAAACTGGATTTAGAGACCCTTTTGTGGTCCACTCCATGCATGTACAGTAGTTCTCTTATGGTTGCAGTTTTGTGCCTCATCAGTGAATTCTTCAATGCCAGGGCAGGACAGCAAGCTGTAAGGCTACAGAGCTCCCTGGTGCTGTTTTTGAGGCTGGTCCTCTCCAGAGTGTGTGGGAGGGCATCCTAGGAGAGCTTGAGAGGCACGGCACCGATGGGCTACAGGGACAGGAGCGATGCTGAGAGGTGATTCCTTTATCAGCAATAGAACCAGAGGTTTACAGTTTACATCCACTTGTCTTCTTTTTTGTTCTTTTTTCTTTTTTTGTTCTTTTTTTTTTTTTTCTTTTGAGACGGAGTGTTGCTCTCATTGCCAAGCCTGGAGTGCAGTGGTACGATCTTGGCTCACGGCAACCTCCACCTCCCGAGTTCAAGCGATTTTTCTACCTCAGCCTCCTGAGTAGCTAGGATTATAGGCATGTGCCACCACACCCGGCTATTTTTGTATTTTTAGTAGAGACAGGGTTTCACCATGTTGGTCAGGCTGGTCTCGAACTCCCGACCTCAGGTGAATCGCCCACCTAGGCATCCCAAAGTGCTGGGATTACAGGCATGAGCCGCCACTTCCGGCTGTTTCTTTTCTTTTCTTTTTTTCTTTCTTTTTTTTAAAGTCAGGGTTTTACCATGTTGGTCATGGCTGGTCTTGAACTCCCGACCTCCGCCCGCCTTGGCCTCCAGAGTGCTTGGATTACAGGCGTGAGCCACCGCGCCCTGCCGGCTGTTTGTTTCCTAATAACTATTGTCTGACCAAAAAGCTGTAGTGTTGTACAGAATCCACAATTGTTATTGAAAACTTAGAAAATTGTATAGATACAATTAAAATTTGTCTCAACTTCTGAGGAATTAAAAAATAAAACCATGAGCGAAATCACTACAGACTACACTGGGGGAGCCCCAAATACCTTTTTCTCCGTTAAAGGTAAAAATGCCTCTGTCCTACCTTTAACCCCAGCCTGAAAGGAGAGAGCAATGAAAACATAAATGGGAGTTTTGGTGTACTCTGTTGACTTTCTTTAAAAATGTGTAACGTCTGGTAAATATGTCAGCTAAGGCTTAGATTATTGTTTTTTTAAACAGGTCGTGGTCTTGTCATGCACAAGCAGTGTTGAAGATAATAAATTACAGAGATGATGAAAAATCGTTCAGTCGTCGTATTAGTCATTTGTTCTTCCATAAAGAAAATGATTGGGGATTTTCCAATTTTATGGCCTGGAGTGTAAGTAACAGTGGATTTAGTCTGAACAATTGGTGCATTACTGCTTGTTGTTCCCTTAAAACTTTTTGATTCTTTAAGTCCTTTATTTATTTTAGAGTCAGATTTTTGATTTGTAAATTGGACAGGTGTCTTTGAAAACGTGTTTTCTCCATTTTCCTAGCTTAGGTTTTTAACAGCTTTCTGGATTCACATCTTACCTTTTAGTCAGACATTCAAAGGCATTTCCCAGTGGACTAAATTTCCTTTAAAAGACATAATGCTGTTTGAGGTCCTTTCATGATTCAGGCATGGTTCTGAGTGGTTTCATGTAACTCCAGTAACTTTATTCAGTTTGCTTTGGCTCCTTTTTGCAGAGGTGGTAGCCAGTGGAACAACTTTAGGAATGTTACTTCTTGTTACGCTAAGTCACTAAGCATTGCATTCTTGGTTTCCTTAACGCTCCCATTGCTCTGCTTAGAAGAGCACAGGTTTCTCCTGTCCCTGCTGTGGCACTGAGCCCCTAGGTGCCTCTGGGATGCCTCTGATGTGCCAAGCATTTACTCTATTTGTTGTGGGACCACTGTTAAAAGCAAATTGAAACAGTTTAAAATTAGCAACAAAGTTGGGGTGTAATTTTTAAAAAGTATTTTAATCTATATTAAGTACAGGGCACCAGAGTAATTTGTCTCTTGGGAATAAAGAGTGTGTTCTTATTCAAACTGGATATTCTTATGTTTTATAGGAAGTGACTGATCCTGAGAAAGCATTTATAGACGATGACAAAGTAACCTTTGAAGTCTTCGTGCAGGCGGATGCTCCCCATGGAGTTGCGTAAGTTTTTCTTTAATTGGGTGCTGTTAAAAATGTCTTTTGCACTGGTGAAAGAAGCTTTATCATGCATTTAACAGAGATGCACATGTTTAATCAGTAACCATCCTCTCTGCACTTGCCCTGTGGCACACAAGAGTCACATCTGCTTGACACTTGTTTAACAGATTGAGCAGTTCCTGTATGTTAGACCCTTGGAGCATAATTATGTAATTATGGTCAACTAGATAGCTGTGGGCAGAGAGGAAGTCCTGTCCGAATGTGAAGATGAGTGGGAGGGGAAGAGGTGAGGATCACCGACAACTAACCTGAGCAAGGAGTGAAGAGGCCTGACCAGGCCGTTAGGTGTACTTGAGCATTTCCAAGGCCAGGAACTAACCCCTGGAGTGACAGGGCACTGGTGAATGGTACTGCACAGTAGGTGTCTCCTCCAGCACTGGTCATGCTTGGTGGCTGTCACGTGTTTGTGTCATGGTGTTCTGTACAGAGGGAGATGGACGTGGAGGTGGGAGGATTGCTGTGCTTTCAGGCACCGTTCTGTATGCCTCCTTTTACTATTTGGGATGGGGGTAGGAAGGTACGAGACACGAGAATCTACCTTTCCCCCACACAACCACCAAAATCACAGTAAAAAAAAGTACTGGGAGTTTAGAAGTCTGAGGCAAAACTTACCGAATACACACTTCTGTTTCTGTGTGTGTGTGTGTGTGTATGTGTGTGTACGTACATACGTATGTACAGAAAAGATGAGTTTCAACTTTTTCCATGTTGTGCTGACCTCACAAGTGATAAGTATAATTATGTAACCAGCCTCTGTTGTGGGGCATGTTGGGTATGAACATGTGGGACTCCATAAGTGTCTGTTCTTGCTGGGCTTGATCAGTGACAGCACTGCCACTGTCAGCAGGCAGGTGCTTCAAGGACTGTGTGAATGTGGGGGTTGCTTTTGCACCAGTTCACACAGTGGAGCAAACAGAAGGGAGTCGGTGGCCATTGAAGGAAGCTGTGTGATGAGCGCTCCTGGCCTCTGTTTCCTTAACGCTGACCTCGAGTCAGATTGCTCCCCACACACACTGCAGGAGCAGTGGGGTATCTGTGCAAGGTCCCCTCAACCTTGAACTGATCTTTCAGGTGGGATTCAAAGAAGCACACAGGCTATGTCGGCTTAAAGAATCAGGGAGCGACTTGTTACATGAACAGCTTGCTACAGACGTTATTTTTCACAAATCAGCTACGAAAGGTAAATGGATAGTGTTCCTCTGGATAGTGTTCCTCTCCCGCAGCTTTCCGCCTACCCTTTACTCTCAGGTATATCAGAGACAGCAAAGTCCTCTAAGCAAACATATCAGTCTCCCTCCCCTGGCCCTGTGTCCTTAGATGGCTGCTAGTTCATCCTGCATTTTCATTCCCCAGTGCTGGGCCACCTCCTTTGTAAGCTGCCCCAGTGATTCAAAGTTACCACAGCTGACCTTTTTCTTTTTTGAGACAGAGTCTTGCTCTGCCACCCAGATTGGAGTGCTCCACTCCAAGATCCCACCAATGGTGGGATCTTGGCTCACTGCAACCTCAGACTCCCGAGTTCAAGGCATTCTCTGGCCTCTGCCTCCTGAGTAGCTGGGATTGTGGGTACCTGCCACCACGCCTGGCTAATTTTTCTATGTTAGTAGAGATGAGGTTTCACCATGTTGTCCAGGCTGGTCTCAAAGTAGTGACCGTAAGCTATCCACCTGCCTCAGCTTCTCAAGGTGCTGGGATTCTAGATGTGAGCCACCATGCCCAGCCATGACCTAATTTTACAGACTTAGAATTGTGCTAGAAATCACCTTAGAAAGGTATTTAGAAAAACAAAACCATAAAATCCATTAACAGCAGCATTTGTGAAGTTTTATATCAAAATTTAGTTGAAAAGTCAAAGCAACTTTATTGAAAGTTTAATTTTTTTAATTTTATTTTTTTGAAAATTCAAATTTCTTTCTTTCTCTTTTTTTTTTTTGAAAGATAGGTTTTCACCATGTTGGTCAGGCTGGTCTTGAACTCCCAACCTCAGGTGATCTGCCTGCCTTGGCCTCCAAAGTGCTTGGATTATAGGCGTGAGCCACCATGCCTGGCCGAAATTTTAATAAAAAGAATAGACATACATTAAATCTAACATAGATTAGTCATTTAATTCTGAGAATTACATGTGATTATTATGAAGCGGTACAGGAGACAGGCACTCCTGGTTTTGGGGTGGGCAAGGGTGCTGGCTGGCTTGTCAGCCTTCAAAGCATGTTTCCACAGCCACCAAGACAGACAGGTTGTTGTGATATATCCCAGGGACAGCTGAGTGTGGGTAATTTTAGTAACATTTAAGTTTTTGTCAAATCTTGTTCATAAGTAATGGTAAGTTAAGAAATGGTGCTCCAATAAGTAGGAAATAAAAGTAGTTCTCTGAGGGGTGATTTTGTTTTTTGTTTCCTTCTCTATTATCTTTATTATCTTTTTATTAACACATGGGTGACGCCGGGTGCTGTGGCTCATGCCTATAATCCCAGCACTTTGGGAGGCTAAGGTGGGCAGATCACCTGAGGTCAGGACTTTGACACCAGCCTGGCCAACATGGTCAAACCCTGTCTCTACTAAAAACTCAAAATTAGCCTGGTGTGGTGGCACACGCCTGTAATCCCAGCTGCTTGGTAGACTGGGGCACAAAAATAGTTTGGACCCAGAAGGTGGATGTTGCAGTGAGCCGAGATCGTGCCACTGCACTCCAGTCTGGGCAACAGAGTGAAACTTGGTCTCAAAAAAGAAAGAACACATGGATTGTGATTTTTTAAATTTATTTTTGTATTCTTGTGTTTTCCCGTATCCCTAAAGACATGATTTTGTAAATGTTCTCACCGATTAAGCTCTAGCAACAACCTTAGCCATTGTGTTACTAGAAATGATTTTTTTAAATATCAGGATTAAATTCTGTTTTTTAAGTTCCCCTGCATCTTCTGAGAGTAAATTCTTATTTCTGAATTAATTCTTTCAGGCTGTGTACATGATGCCAACCGAGGGGGATGATTCATCTAAAAGCGTCCCTTTAGCATTACAAAGAGTGTTCTATGAATTACAGCACAGTGATAAACCTGTAGGAACCAAAAAGCTAACAAAGTCATTTGGGTATGTATTAGACACCTGCTTTTGCCATTCTGACACCCCCCCCCACCCCACCTTTTTTAAGAAGTGAGTAGAGAATAGAAAAGTTAGTACATTGTACTATAGGCACTTAATTTAGGGAGGCTTGAATATTTAATGGTGTCAGTGCTTTTATCATTGTATTTTGTTTCATCTCTTTGAAAATAGACACTTTGTTGTAGAATTTTGCTTGAGCAAGAATTCAAGGCTTAAGGTTTTTGCTTTTCAACAAAAGAACTTGTATTGCTTTCAGATTTGTTACATTTTCTTGGAAATAACACTTCCCCTAGCAGGAAATCTGTCTTTGAAATATAACTCCCAAAAATAATCTTCACAGAAAAGGAATTTGAGAATAATGGCTGATACACAGTTTAGTTTTTCAATCTAAGTTACTTTTAATTTGCTCATTTGAAAGTTGAACATTTAAGTGGAGATGTCTGTTTTATTTTGAAAGGTGGGAAACTTTAGATAGCTTCATGCAACACGATGTTCAGGAGCTTTGTCGAGTGGTAAGTTTCAAGCAATACTTGTATATTTCTTAAATGAATATATGGAAGCATTGTCAGAAGTTACTACTGAATAAAACCTCAGACCTAATTCAGAAAATGCCCATCTTTGTTTAGCATGAGACTTAGGCTAGAAAAAGGCAGCACCTCTATAGCTTTATTAAAGACTGGTAAGAATCACTTGGATAGGGATTTGAAGGTAAATTGAGAAAGCTTGAATTTTAATACCAGCAGGGAGTAGGCTTTTAATTTGTTAAATTGGTGTATATACGTGAGTTATTCATCCAAGAACCAAAAGGCTGGCTTTATTGGCTGTCCCGTTGGTCCTGAGTCACTGTAGAGGGGTGACTTCTGTTCTTACTCCAGTGTCCAGATCCCTCCTGTGCAGCGAGGTTCTCATCGAGCGGACCTCAATATGTGGTGATTACTCTCCCTGCTTCTTCCAGTTATGATAAAAGACATAAAAACACACATGCAACATGAAATGGCTATTCAAGGTGATTGGCTGGGCAAGGTGTGTTTTCTTTTTTGCAGCACTAGCTGGATTGAATCCAGTTCATTAAATATCCATGGACAAACCAGTCAATCCTGTTGACAGGCTCAACCTCATTAATCTCTTGGTGTGGACCATTACGAGTTAAGTTTAGTGAACAATTTTACATGCTTTTCCACAGAGGTAAAATGAATATAAAAATGCTTCTAAAGGCACTACAGATTACTAATTCCGAAGGCTGTATAAAAGGTTAACCTCAACTGTTGCATGTAGAGATGTTTGTAAAAATCCAACCAAGAAAGAAGATTTTTGTATATGTTTTTGATAATTGCATGCCAGAGGTCATAATATTTTTATAGTCTACAACTTCTTTGAACATTTATATTTCTAGTCAATTATAAAATTGCTATATATTACTTAAGCATAACAAAAAAGGTTTTTTAAAGGCCCAAACATTTCTTTTCCAGTTGCTTGATAATGTGGAAAATAAGATGAAAGGCACCTGTGTAGAGGGCACCATACCCAAATTATTCCGTGGCAAAATGGTGGTATGTGGCAACCAGTTCTAAAAGATGATTTTAAAAAGTTTTAGAATGTGAATTTTTTTACCATTACTACTTAAACCACTTTTACTTTCCTTATTCGCAGTCCTATATCCAGTGTAAAGAAGTAGACTATCGGTCTGATAGAAGAGAAGATTATTATGATATCCAGCTAAGTATCAAAGGAAAGAAAAATAGTAAGTGTTGTATGTATCTAATGGCATGAGCTTTTGATGATTTCTATTGTGGTTAAATGTTTCATTGACACAATTAAGTGATTTTTTTTTTAATAGTCTAGACCCAGAGAATGGCTTAGATCTTAAGCAAACAGCTCACTGGGTGAACACAGGCTTGTCACCTCCACCCAGCTCTAGTGTTGGCCAGCACTCCCACAGCCCTTCACAGCCACTACCTCCCTCTTCTCACAGGAAACCAGCATGTGGGCTTCTAACTTCCTAGGTTAACTTTGCATGTTTTAAGTATCTATTTAAATAGAACCTTATAGTAGGATGTATTTGTATATTTTGCTGCTGTTTTTTAGACAGAGTCTTGTTTTGCTGTACATGCTGGGGTGCAGTGGCGCCATCTCGGCTCACTGCAGTCTCTACCTCCCGGGTTCAAGTGATTCTCCTGCCTTAGCAGGACAGTCTCCCAAGTAGCTGAGATTACAGTCGCCCGCCATCATGCCCGGCTAATTTTTGTATTTTCAGTAGTGATAGGGTTTCACCGTGTTGACCAGGCTGGTCTTGGGCTCCTGGCCTCAAGTGATCCACCTGCTTCAGCCTCCCAAAATTCTGGGATTACAAGTATGAGCCACTGAGTTTAGCCCCCCTACATACTTTTAAGGTTTTCTCTTCCCTGGTTTTCAGCTGTTTGATCCTGGTTGCCTGAGGTCACCCCCAGCCGCCAGATGTCCCAGTCTCATTTCTCTGGGTTTTGTGCTGTGGTTTCTGTTGCTCTGTCTTGAACTTCACTAATTGACTGCAGTGTCTCGTTTGCTGTGAATTCCATCCATGGTGTTGTTTCATTTTGAAACTTTTTTTTCCCCCATTTTTAAAGGTTTGACTTGGATTTTTCTAAATAAAAATCTTTATTTTCTTTTTCTGTTTATTTATCAATTAATTATAATTATTTGGAGACAAGGTCTTGCTGTGTTAAGCCAGACTAGTCTCGGAGCTCCCGCCCTCAAGTTATCCGCCCTCTTTGGCCTCCCAAAGTGCTGGGACCATGTTCTGCCCTATGCCTCCTCTTAGTATGCTCTTACTTTCTTCAGCTTACGGAATATAGTTAATAATGCTCTTGTCTACCAATTCGGTAGTCTGTGAGATTTCTGGGTCTGTTTCTGTTGAAGGATTGTTCTCTTCATCATGGGTGGGGGTTCCAGCTTCTTTTCCTTTCTTCTTCTTCGTTTTGTTTTTTTTTTTTTTGTTTTTTATGAACATGGAATCTTGCTCTGTCGCCCAGTTTGGATTGCAGTGGCGTGATATTGCCTCACTGCGGCCTCTTTGTCTCCTGGGTTCAAGCAGTTCTCCTACCTCAGCCTCCCGAGTAGCTAGGATTACAGGTGCCCGCCACCACACCCTGCTAATTTTGCATTTTTAGTAGAGACGGGGTTTCATCATGTTGGTCAGGCTGGTCTCAAACTCCTGACTTCAGGTGATCTGGCCACCTTGGCCTCCCAAAGTGCTTGATTACAGGTGTGAGCTCCTGCGCCTAGCCACATGCTTGGTAATCTGTTTATTGAAAAGAAGGCATGATGGTTTGTATCATGCTGGGTGTTAACCGTAGGATATTTCTAACCTTTGCTCTCGTGCACAGATAAGTGACTTGGAAATCATTTGCTTCTTTTGAGGCTTCTTTTTAAGCCTTGCTAGGTGGGAGAACAGGTTTTACTTGAGTGATAGCTTGTCCCCACACCCTTCGAGTTGTTAGCTGAGTCTCCCAGGCTTTCAGAGGTTTTCCACCCGTGACTGGTGGGAACATAGACTTCCCAGTCTGTCATGACCTCTGAAGGTTGTTCCCCGAAATCCTGATCCTCTTGCTGGTTCTTTGCTTCGCCCCAGGTAATTTCCTCGAGTTCACCGATCAGTTATCACTGACAGCATAAGGAGTTGTCTGGGCAGCATTTTGCTTTAGGCCACTGTGGGCAGCGTTCTGCTTTAGGCTACTCTGCCCACAGGTTTTGGCTCCCTTGAGCTCCTGTGATTCTCACTTCTGGGCTCTGTCTGGGTTTGCCTTCCCTGGGCTGCAGCCTGTAAACTCTCAGCAGAGCTGCGCCCATCGAGGAGCTCACCTTTGACTCTTTAGGGGATCCCTGTCCTGCACTGCATGCTGTCCGGAGCATGACCGCAGCGGATTTCCGTGTTGAGCAGTTGCATTTTTCCTTGATGACTGGAGCAGGAGAGCTCTCCTTACACTCTGGATGCACGTTCCGTGTTGGATTGAGAGCTTGTCCCTAAGCCTGTGGCTCATCCTTTCACTCTTAATATTACCATTATTTTAGGGAATTGCAGTGTGTCAGTGTTTGCTTTTTGTATCCTATAAAAATCTGTTACCTGTTACTGTTTTGCCTTTTCTATTGATCTACAATCCACCTGGAATAAGCGGGGGTGGGGTGGGGAGATGTCAGGACCGACGTCCACCGCACTCCATGTTGATGTCTGAGGAAGTCGAGGTTTTCCACGTCATTCTGCCACATCAGCCAGCTATTCACATTTGTGCATCTTCGGTTTTTAGACCAAGGGGTTGTCCACACTGCCCATTCCAAGCTGTCTTTATAATCATAGCTTTACAGTATGTACTTGGGTGAAATAACAGTTGTTAAAACCTTAACTCTTACCTCCATATTGTTATTTTAATGTCCTTAAGAAAGATACTAACAACCTTTGGCCAATGAGCAAAGATGCTAACAGCACATTTACTTACAGTTTTGGCTACAGGGGGAGAGTTACTGTTCTTAATTAGTGTTGTTTATGTTATCTGGTATTCCTAAATAAGCCGATTTAAATAACTTATACCTGGGTTGGCTGTATTGTAATTGAAGCTTTATCAGTGGACTTTTCTCTCTCTGTCTCTTTAAAGTATTTGAATCATTTGTGGATTATGTGGCAGTAGAACAGCTCGATGGGGACAATAAGTATGATGCTGGGGAACATGGCTTACAGGTAAGTTGGGTGTTTGGTGCTAGTGTCCTGTTGTAGCTTTCTTCTTTATTTTGAATTATTTTAATTGCTAAATAAAAATTTGCTTGTGCCTTTCCATGTGTTTCTTGTATTTAGTATAAAAAGATTTTGTTTCTGGATAGTTGAGTGGGGAGGGAGAGGAATATGTTAGGAGATGGGAGTGCAGCTGGTTTATCTCATAGAAGCACATCCAGCAGGCCGGAGGTTCTCGTGGGGTTTTAGGAAGTCTTCTCCTTCCCTTGTTCGGTTCCTCACCTTACTGGTGTCACTGCTCCAGTTTTCCCTCAGTTTCTTGGTTACAAGTGGCATTTTTTTAGTGAGTTGGACTGGGTTTAGGTTGTTTTGCCTTATTTTAAAATGTGTTTTTAATGAATTTAGTTTGTTGAGGATCACGACTTTAGAATGAGGAGTGTGTTCTCTAGGGTTGTGGCCCCCAGGACTCTGGGCATCTGACAGAGCAGTAAGCATGGTGGGTGACCCAGTGGCTAGCCCGGGATTGGATAGAGGGCAAGAGACTGTCCCTGGCTGCTGGTCTGTTGTCTCTGCAGTGTCCTCATGCATCCAGTGATCCAGGGTCTATTTCGTAATCTCATAATGTTGACTCATTCACTCAACTAATTTATAATTAAAAATTTTAGGGTGAGCTGTGCTTACGAAGCCTGCCAATGTGTAGTTCATGGTGCCCGTGTACCCTTTTTGCAGTCAGCTCCAAATGTGCTCTTCTGCTAGGTCAGTCCGGTTGGACTGAGGGACTGAGGTGTAGATCAGAAAGTTGCTTTCTGATGAGAACTTTGGCAGCTTGGTGTGCTTAAGAAATATTCTGGTCTACTCACAAGAATTATTCTTCTCTATTCTGGATGTTTTAGGGTCTGATTGAGCAGTATTTATTTGAGTCAGAGCCTCAGTGGACAGTGGTGGAGACAGAATTCTTTTATTTTTCAAGTCATATTAAAAACAGGCCCTTTTCCACTGTGGAGTGGGCTCCTGAGGTCTGTTTTTGTCTTTTTTTTTTAGAATAAAAAGAATGAAAGAGAGAAAGAGGAAGAGATTTTAGAAAAAGAGAGAAAAGGAGAAAGAAAGAAACAGCAAAAGGAAGAAGAAAAAAGAATGAAAGAAAGGAAGAGATTTTAGAAAAAGAGAGAAAAGGAGGAAGAAAGAAACAGCAAAAGAAAGAAAAAAAATGGAAGAAAGAAAGAAAGAGGGAGAGAAAGAGGGAGAGAGAATGGGATTCTTGTTTTATTGCTCAGGCTAGAATACAGTCTAAAAATGGGTATTAAAAACCTCTTTTATGCCAATAATTGTGTTTAACAATGGAGACAGGAAGGAATAGGGGATGAAAATAACAAATAAGCAGACAACCAATATTTTATTTAAACCTGTGAAATGCT
>PVKP010010736.1:47341-63915 GCA_004027715.1 Plecturocebus donacophilus | reverse complement strand
ATCACCTGAGGTCAGGAGTTCGAGACCAGCCTGACCAACATAGTAAAACCTCATGTCTACTAAAAAATACAAAAATTAGCAGGGCATCGTGGCAAGCACCTGTAATCCCAGCTACTGGGGAGGCTGATGCAGGAGAACTGCTTGAACTCAGGGGGCAGAGGTGGCAGTAAGCCGAGATCATGCCACTGCACTTCAGCCTGGGCAACAGAGTGAGACTCTGTCTCAAAAAAAAAAAAAAAAAAGCCGGGGGCCGTGGCTCATGCTTGTAATCCCAGCACTTTGAGAGGCCAAGGCAGGCAGATCATGAGGTCAGGAGATCAAGACCATCCTGGCTAACATAGTGAAATCCCATCTCTACTAAAAAAAAAAAAAAAAAATTAGCCGGGTGTGGTGGCACAGGCCTGTAGTTCCAGCTACTCGGGAGGCTGAGGCAGGAGAATCGTTTGAACCCAGGAGGTGGAAGTTGTGGTGAGCCTAGATCGTGCCACTGGACTGCACTGCACTCCAGCCTGGGCGACAGAGCCAGACTGGCTCAAAAAAAAAAAAAAAAAAAAGAAACGAATGTTCCCCAAATGTGACAAGTTAAATAAATATGGTACATTTATATGCTAGAATATGCAGCCATTAAAATAAAATAGAAATATTTGAAACAGGAAAATTTATGATATATTGTTTACTTTCAAGGTAGATTACCAAACAGTATTATGCAATGACCTCACATTTTTCAAAGAAAAACATGTATTAATACTTAAATGTAAGAAGAAAAAAGATTAGAAGGACATTAATCAAACGTCAAAGTGGTTAATTATTGGATGATGAGAGTGTGGGTGGCTTTTATTTCCTTCCTTTTACTTGTAGGTATGTCTTGTCACAAATATATATTCCTTTTTTTTTAAAGACAGGATCTTGCTCTGTCACCCCAGCTGGGGCGCAGTGGCACGATCACGGCTCACTGCAGTTTCGACCACCCAGGCTCAAGCTATCCTCCCACCTCAGCCTCCCAAGTGGCTGGGACCACAGGTGTGCGCTACCATGCTTGGCTCATTTTTACAATCTTCTGTAGAGATGAGGTCCCACCATGTTGGCCAGGCTGGTCTGGAACTCCTGCGCTCAAGTGATCTTCCCAGCTCAGTCTCCCAAAGTACTGAGATTACAGGCGTGTCCAGCAGCTTTTAACTGCTTTTAATTTTTTAATTTTTTAGCTTTTAATTTTTTTAATAACACAAAAGTTATTATTGAGAATAAATAAATAAAAATCTGTGCAGTAGATATTTTTGTACCCCTCCCATCACATTTCTTAGGAAGAAAATATCTGGGGCTGTGGGATATTCCACATTACCCTCAACCTCAACCATACCCACCCTGCACCATTGGATACAATTTTCTCTCACTGTGTGCACGGTGGTTCTGCCCTGATGGTCCAACCTTCTTAGTAGATGAGGCAGTATGAGCTTTGCCACTCACTGTGTGACTTTTGGCAAGATCCTTCCCTTAGTTGGGCTTCAGTTTTTTCTTCTCTATAAATTCAGGAGTAAGGTCCGTTCTGGATGTAGCAGAAAGGAAACATTTAGAATCAGAAAACGCCAGGGGTAGATTTCAGAATGTGGGCATTACCTTCCGGCAAAATATTCCCTACTATTCTCCTGCATAAGGCCTCCAGCAAGATAATAAGCACACTCCAGCCCTGGCTTGGCTCCCTATCTCACATCACTCATGGTGCAGGACTGGGCACAGAGTAGGTGCTCAGTGAATTAGCTTTTTGTCTCCATCTCCTAAAAAAACAATTCCACATATTCTAGGTTTGATTATAGTGGACGGTCCTAATGGCTATCTGGAGCACTAGGGTTTTTTGTTTGTTTGTTTGTTTCAAATGGAGTTTTGCTCTTGTCACCCAGGCTGGAGTGCAATGGCATGATCTCGGCTCACTGCAACCTCCGCCTCCCGGGTTCAAGCAATTCTCCTGCGTCAACCTCCCCAGTAGCTGGGTTTACAGGCGCCCGCCACCACGCCTGGCTGATTTTTGTATTTTTAGTATAGACAGGGTTTCACCATGTTAGCCAGGCTGGTCTCGAACTCCTGACTTTAGGTGATCCACCAGCCTCGGCCTCCCAAAGTTCTGGGATATAATCCTGGAATATAAACCTGGCAGGTTTTAACTATTGGGGCACATACTGTGATCTTTTTTTCTGACGCAGCTGGTACAGTGCTTGCTTGTAACAATTCGCAATTCAATAAGCTGAGTAGGGTCTGGGTACCTCCAAGGCAGGCATGCCAGAGGCTGAGAAGAACACAACATTCAAATCCTCTCCATTTGGGGCCTTGGTCCGGAAGGCCAATCTCACTGCAACCGGCGCGGCACGTGCTGGGTGCCGGAGCTGTAGCCACGTGGCCTCTGGAAAGAGATCTGTTAAGTCCCAGGACTTCAGAAGAGCTGTGTGACCTTGGCCAAGTCCCTTCTTCCTTTAGGAACGTTGCAGTGGGCCTAAGTGCCTCTTCCTGGGACTGGTACGGGGACGGTCGTGCGATCTGGACAAGATTTGCCTTTTAATGTTTATTGATCTTTTGTGACACCCTCGTGGGTTCCCATCAGTAAGGAACCCAAGGGTCGTGGCGCGGGAGCCTGCAGAACCCTCGCCCTGGATCTCGCGATATCTTCTCCCAGCGCTTCGCAGCGTCATCCCCTCCGAGGCCGTGGCGGTGGCGGTGGCGGCGGCTGCGCTGACGGCGGCAGTGGCGGCGGCGGCGGCGGCGCGTAGCTTACTCACAGGGGCGGCCCGTATCCCTCCGCCGCCGGCGCGGCTCGGCCCTCCCTCCCCTGGCCCGCCAATCCCCGCGCCTCCCGACCTGCCCCTCGGCCAGGCCCACCCCGTGCTCCGGCGGCCCCACCCCGGCGGTGCCGCCCGCCCGCCCGCGCGTCCCTCGGTCCACCTGCAGCAGGAAGGCAGGAAGGCAGGCAGTCCCTCTGGCTGTCCAACTGAGACGCGCCGGCTGAGCCCGAGGCTTGGGCTTTTGCTTCCAGGCGGAGGGATCTGCAGCGGCTGAGGAGGCGGCGCTGATCCTGGGAGGAAGAAACAGCTACGGCGGCGGCCGCTGGGGCGGCAGCGAATAAAGGGGCCGCCGCCGGGTGATGCGGTGACCGCTGCGGCAGGCCCAGGAGCTGAGTGGGCCTCGGCCCTCAGCCCTTCCCACCGGACCCGATCTCCTGAACTCTCCATCTTCTCCGGCCGAGCGCGATCGCCGAGGCGGCCTCAGGCTCCCCAGCCCCTTCCCCGTCCCTTCCCCGCCCCCGTCCCCGCCCCGGGGGCCGCCGCCACCCGCCTCCCACCATGGCTCTGAAGAGAATCCACAAGGTAAGGGGCCAGAGGTCGGCTGCGGAGCTGGCGGACTGAGCAGGCTGCGGCCTGCACTTCTCGCCGTCGTCTCCGCCGGGCTCGCGGCCTCCTTGGATCCCGCTGCCGGTGCTGGCCCCGCGGGGAGGCCTCCATACCCCACTCCCAGTGATGGCGCCCGTGGAGGCCACGGCGCGCAGCCCGCGCTTAGGCCGAAGGTGCTCTCGCGGCCTCAGCGTTCCTCCCCTGCTGCCCTTCCAGGCCCGCATGGTGTGGACTCCCAGGGCTTCTCTCCAGTCTGAGACTGCCGCTGCGCTTGAGGGCCATTGTCCGTCCAGGATGGCGGGGTTGGGTCCGTGGGGGGCGCTGGGGCGTTGGGCGGCCCCTTCGACAGAGGTCGAAAGGGCTTCTCGCCCCATTCCTGTTCCTTCCTCCCACACCTGCCCTAGCTCCCTCCACAAAACCGCCAGAACTCTGGCAGACGGAGGAAGCCGTTTTGCCCGATCCACAAGTATCTTTTGAGTTCACTTACCTCTTGGGTGGCAGCACACACAGGTCCATCCTACTTGTTCAGAAACTGTTCAGAGTTGGAAGTTGAGAAAGAAAAAGCAAACAAAAACCGTGACTTATGAGGGAGGAGGGAAGTAGAAGGAGAATCATTTTATTTCTTGAGGTTTCTTCCGTTTGCAGGATTGGATCTAATAGAAAAGCTGTACATTGGCAAAAGTAGAAGAAACTTGAACATTGAAAATCACCAGATAAAGTACAGAAAAGTTCTTTTCACAGTCTCTTCACAAAATGGACTTAACGCTGTATTAGGTGATATGTTTAGGAAGACTCTTAATTGGAAAGGGGTTTTACTAGATTTTGTATCAAAAAGGATTTCTCTGCTCTTTAAGGCGAAGGGTTATTTAGTTATCGATAAGGAGGTTTTCCTAATAATATATCTAGAGTATAAGCTTGGCTTAAAATTTAGTTTTTTTTACCCTCTCTTAGTGCTAATTTTATAGTTTTTTTCTTAGAAGTAGGGAGGCACCATTGTTAATTTCTGTTTCATGTTTCACTTGGCTACTCAGATTGGCTGTATTAAACCAATAGCTGTTTTTTTCTTTAGCACATCTTCTTCCTTTTTGTGGAGAACGGGATCTTGCTGTGTTGCCCAGGCTGGTGTCGAGCTCCTCAAGCTAGCCTCTCACCTCTGCCTCCCTAAGTATTGGGATTACAGGCATCAGCCACAAGCACATGGCCTGTACCTGTAGCTACTTAGTGAGAAGTAGGTACTGGGATTATCTATTCTGAATGATGGAATACGGATGGAAGAGAAAGTTTTCATCTTGCCTTAAACTAAGTCAGAATACAGATTGACGATTTAAACACCCCAGCTTAGTAGTTGGTCCTCATTTCATTTTTGATCAAAGACTTTTAGTGTGGAGTCAGTCCCATTGGTTACTATAATTAGCTCCTTGCCAACTTCTTTTGCCTTTGATTTCTAACAGAAAGGGCAGATTTTAGGCAATAGATGTTGTACTAAAATGAAATGGTATTTGTTAAAAGAAGCTTGAAACTTAAGAAATCTTAAGCAAATATTTCTTTTTTTTTTTTTTTTTTTTTTTTTTGAGACGAGGTCTCTCTCTTGTCCCTCAGGCTGGAGTGCAATGGTGCAATCTCGGCTCACTGCAACCTCTGCCTCCTGGCTTCAAGAGATTCTCCTGCCTCAGCTTCCTGAGTAGCTGAGATTACAGGTGCCTGCCACCATGCCCAGCTAATTTTTGTATTTTTAGTAGAGATGAGGTTTCACTGTGTTGGCTAGGCTGATCTTGAACTCCTGACCTCAGGTGATCCACCCACGTTGGCCTCCCAGAGTGCTGAGATGACAGGCGTGAGCCACCGTGCCTGGCCAAAGATTTCTTAAAGAGCCATTTAAGGGATGGGAGCACACTGAGGAATAGTCATCCAAATAAAATATATACATAGGTATTTTTAAGGCTTTTAGGACTTGCTAGGTCCTTATAGAATCTAATTGGGAAGTTATCAAATACCTGTAGAAGATTGTGCTCTTATTTTAAAACCTGAGGAGGAGTAAGTGGGGATAATGTGTGAAAATTTACAGATAAAGAAATGCAGCCTTTAATCTCTACATTGATTTATATGTGTGTAATGGACTTCTTCAGAGAGGGGATTAGCACTTTGACACAAAACATACATTTTAGTCTAGTAATACTTGCCCTCATAATATGGTTTCTAATTAGTTGCTACATGTTTTCTAGACTAAATTTTCTCTAAAATATGCCTTCATAAGATCTTTTTAATAAAATCAAGTTTAGAAATAATTTGAACTTTTTTTTCTTGGGATGGAGTTTCGCTCTTATCACCCAGCCTAGAGTACAATGGTGCTGTCTTAGCTCATTGCAACCTCTGCCTCCCGGGTTCAAGCAATTCTCCTGCCTCAGCCTTCCGAGTAGCTGGGATTACAGGCGCGCATCACCACGCCTGGCTAATTTTTGTGTTTTTAGTAGAAGTGAGATTTCACCATGCTGGCCAGGCTGGTCTCGAACTCCTGACCTCAGGGGATCCACCCACCACGGCCTCCCAAAGTGCTGCTGGGATTACAAGTGTGAGCCACTGCACCTGGCCCTGCCTGAACTTATAAAACTCCGTATTAACCATTTTCCCTAGATTTATAACCTAGATTGCAAACTATGGCTTGACTTCTCTGAGACCACTAGTGATAAGAAAAATGAAATGTATTTTGGTATACCAGTCAAAAAATTGTGAAAACAAAATGGAGATGAATTTTTTTTTCAAACTTTTTGTATCACAATTTTAAGTTGAATAGCAGACTTACTAGGTATGGATGAGATCAATTCTGTCTTTTTTTTGTTTTTTGTTTTTTTTTTTAAAGATGGGATTTCACCATGTTGGCCAGGCTGCTCTTGAACTCCTGACCTCAGATAATCTGCCTGCCTTGGCCTCCCAAAGTGCTGGAATTACAGGCATGAGCCACTGTGCCCGGCCCAAGATCAGTTCTATCTTATATCCAATCCGAGTAATGTAGGAATCCCCACTGCTTGGCTTCTGTAATTGATCTTGGTCTTGAACCTTCCCAATTATCATTCCCTGAAAAAATAATTCTTTGCTGCATCTGGGTTCTAATAAAATTTTTCTAAGAAAAACTAAATTTGACGGATGACATCGTCAAGAATTCAGTGTCTTGTTTTTTTGACAGAGGGACACTATTCATGTCTGTGAATTTGGCAGTCTTTAAAATGCCATGTCTTTGGCCGGGCGTGGTGGCTCATGCCTGTAATCCCAGCACTTTGGGAGGCCAAGGCAGGCGGATCACCTGAGGTCAGGAGTTCAAGACCATCCTGGCCAAAATGGTGAAACCCCGTCTTTAAGAAAAAAAAAAAATGCCATGTCTTTTTGGAAAGAGCTTTTGATGGACTTTATTATTTATTATTTATTTTTTTGAGACGGAGTTTTGTCCTTGTTGCTCAGGCTGGAGTGCAGTGGCACTATGTTGGCTCACTGCAACCTCTGCCTCCTGGGTTCAAGTGATTCTCCTGCCTCAGCCTCCTGAGTAGCTGGGATTATATGTGCCCACCACCATGCCTGGCTAATTTTTGTACTTTTAGCAGAGACAGGGTTTTGCCATGTTGACCAGGCTGGTCTCGAACTCCTGACCTTAGGTGATTCAGCCACCTTGGCCTCCCAGAGTGCTGGGATTACAGGCATGAGCTGCCGCTCCTGGCCAGTGGACTTTATTTTGATACACATCTTTAGGTCCCCTGACCTATGCTATAAGCAGAGAGCATAGCAAAGAGAGTCATTATGAACATTCTGTGTAGTTCTGGGCAGGGATTGGGATCCTTCTGGGATTATTTGTGTCTACACCACATGGCCCCACCCTGCTATGTTTTGAGGTTTTCTGCTGACTTTTTAGGTCTTAAGCTTTGATTTTGATGCTTTGAGTGCCTGCCTTTAGCAGCACCACCCCCAGCCCTTTTCCAGTTGGCTGCATCTCATCTGTTGTGGGCTAAGAAACCAGATCACAGAGCTTATTAAAATTGTGTCTAAAATAAGATCCAGTAGGCTCTTGACTGAAGAGGGCTTCATGTGCTCTGTGAACTGTGTGGTTTCCTTGGCTGATCGGAGACCTTTTTGACTTGCTTCCTGTTTTTCTTCCTTACTTTTGCTATACAGATGTAGGAGGCTTTTTTGGTGCTCTTAGAGTGCTGTAATGTTGAAGTATTTGGTTAATTTCTCTACTTTTGGGAAAGATAAAAGGCTAAATATCTTGATTCTTTGAGGAGTTGAAGACAGACTAGAGTTGGATGCTAAAAACTTTTTTCTTGGGCCAGGCGTGGTGGCTCAGGCCTGTAATCTCAGCACTGTGGGAAGCCGAGGAGGTAGGCAGTTCACAAGGTCAGGAGTTTGAGACCAGCCTGGCCAGTATGGTGAAACCCCGTCTCTACTAAAAATACAAAAGAATTATCTGGGCATGGTGGTGCATGCCTGTTATCCCAGCTACTTGGGAGGCTGAGGCAGGAGAATTGCTTGAACCCGAGGGGTGGAGGTTGCAGTGAGCTGAGATCAAGCCACTGCACTCCAGCCTGGGCAACAGAGCCAGACTGTCTCAAAAACAAAAACCAAGAACAACTTCTTTCTTAACAGTAATAGTGCCTTGTACATTTTAATGGTATCCTACTAGTTAACGGTAATAGTGCATTGTACATTTTAGTGGTGTTCTACTAGTTACAGATTACATTTGGTGTATATAGTTTTCAAACAGAGTAATGCCAGGATTATCACTTGATCTATTTCTGTGATAGGGTTTTTGTTTGTTTGTTTGTTTTTTTGAGATGGAGTCTCACTCAGGCTGGAGTGCAGTGGTGTGATCTTGGCTTACTGCAACCTCTGCTTCCGGGGTCAAGCAGTTCTCCGGTCTCAGCCTCCCAAGTAGCTGGGATTACAGGTGCCTGCCCACCGCACCTGGCCAATGTTTGTATTTTTAGTAGAGATGGGGTTTCACCATGTTGACCAGGCTGGTCTCGAGCCCTTGACCTCAGGTGATCTGCCCGCATAGGCCTCCCAAAGTGCTGGGATTACAGGTTTCAGCCATCAAGTGTGATAGAGATTTTTATGGCTAGTTTTCTTTTTTTTTTTGAGATGGAGTCAACTTGCTCTGTTGCTCAGGCTGGAGTGCAGTGGTGTGATCTCAGCTCACTGCAACCTCCGCCTCCTGGGTTCAAGCGATTCTGCCTCAGCCTCTCAAGAAGCTGGGATTACAGGCACCCACCACCACACCTGGCTAAGTTTTGTATTTTTAGTAGAGACAGGGTTTCACCATGTTGGCCAAGCTGGTCTCGAACTCCTGACTTCAGGCCATCTGCCCACCTTGGCCTCCCAAAGTTCTGGGATTGCAAGTGTGAGCCACCATGCCTGGCCAAGGTCTCACTCTTTCGACCAGGCTAGCTTAAGACCTCTCGAGACAAAATTCTCAATGAAATAAAGGTTTCAGGTCAGGCATGGTGGGTCACGCCGGTAATCCCAGCACTTTGGGAGACCCAAGCTGGCAGATCGCTTGAGTGTAGGAGTTCAAGACCAGTTTGAGCAACATAGCAAAACCTGGTCTCTACAAAAAGAGCAGTGGGGCGTGCTTATAGTCCCTGCTAGGTGGGAAGCTGAGGTGGGAGGATCTCTGGAGCCTGGGAGGTAGAGGCTGCTGTGAGCTGTGAGCTGTGATCAAGCAACCATATTCCGGCCTATGCAACAGAGTGAGACGTGAGACCCTGTCTCAAAAAAAAAAAAAAATCAAACTGATGGCTATAAAAGCCAAGTTCATACCAAAGGGAGCTAGAAAATCCATGTGCTATCAGATGAGGGCAGCTGCTTTCCAGCTCCCTGCAAATGTTGCTATTGCCAAAATCTATTGGCCCAGTGTTGCCATGTCTTCCATTCAAAAAAAAACAGAAGCCAAAAAACCAGATTTTTTGGCAACTGATTCAAATTGAAAAAAACCCAAAATACACTTTTTTGGTTGATATCAGTTTAGTATGTGGATTAAAGCAACAAGGGATTGGGGTTCAGTAAGTAATTGGTAGTGTAAAAAGATTAAGTCATTTAAGCATTTCTTTTCTTTTCTTTTTTTTGAGGTGGAGTCTTGCCCTGTCACCCAGGCTGGCTTTCAGTGGCATATCTCAGCTTACTGCATCCTCCACCTCCTGGATTTAAGCGATTCTCCTGCCTCTCTCAGCCTCCCAAGTAGCTGGGATTATAGATGCATGCCACCACATCTGGCTAATTTTTTGTATCTTTAGTAGAGACCGGGTTTCATCATGTTGGCCAGGCTGGTCTCAAATTCCTGACCTCGTGTTCTGCCTGCCTTGGCCTCCCAAAGTGCTAGGATTACAGGCATGAGCCACTGTGCCCAGTCTTAAACAATCTTTCTTTCTTTTTCTTTTTTTTTTTGAGACAGAGTCTTTTTCTGTCGCCCAGGCTGAAGTACAGTGGAGCAATCTCAGCTCACTGCAACCTTCTGTCTCCTGGGTTCAAACGATTTTCCTGCCTCAGTCTCCTGAGTAGCTGGGACAGGTGCGTGCCACGACGCCTGGCTAATTTGTGAGTTTTTATTAGAGATGGTGTTTCATCATGTTGGTCAGGCTGGTCTCGAACTCCTGACCTCATGATCCACCTGCGTCAGCCTCCCAAAGTGCTAGTATTACAGGCCTGAGCCACCACACCTGGTTATTTTCTATCTCTCTCTCTCTCTTTTTTTTTTAAGACGGGGTTTCTCCATATTGGTCAGGCCAGTCTCGAACTCCTGACCTCAGGTGATCTGCCCGTCTCAGCCTCCCAAAGTGCTAGGATTACAGGCGTGAGCCACTGCGCCCGGCTTTATTTTCTGTCTCTTTAAAAGTTTGAAAGTATTGCTTTATGTAGATGGTCAAGATTAAGTAGTTTTTTTGCTTTTTCTCCAGATGGAGTTTTGCTCTTATTGCCCAGGCTGGGGTGATGTGGTGCGATTTCCACTCACTGGAACCTCTGCCTCCTGGGTTCAAGCGATTCTCCTGCCTCAGCCTCTTGAGTAGCTGGGATTACAGGCTTCTGCCACTATGCCCAAATGATTTTTTGTATTTTTAGTAGAGACAGGCTTTCATCATGTTGGCCAAGCTGGTCTTGAACTTCTGACCTCAGGTGATCCACCCGCCTCAGCCTCCCAAAGTGCTGTGAGCTGCTGTGCTGGCTGATTAAGTAGTCTTTTTTTTTTTTTTTTTTTTTTTTTGGAGACAAAGTCTTGTTCTGTCGCCAGGCGCCTGGCTGGAGTGCAGTCTCTGCAATCTCCACCTCCTGGGTTCAAGCAGTTCTCCCGCCTCAGCCTCCCGAGTAGCTGGGACTACAGGCCCATACCACCACATCCAGCTAATTTTTGTATTTTTCAGTAGAGACGGGGTTTCACCATGTTGACCAGGGTGTTCTCAATCTCTTGACCTCATGATCCGCCCACCTTGGCCTCCCAAAGTGCTGGGATTATAGGTGTGAGCCACTGTGCCTGGCCAAGTAGTTTTTAAATATAATTCTAATTAGCTAGCTAAGTTTTGTATGGTTTTTGTGTGAGGTCTTGGGAAGGCGAGTTTCGTAAATGCATTGATCCCATAGAAGTTTATATATTACTTTTCCATTAGGATCTGTTTCATGTTTTGAGTTTTTCTGTAGACTGATAATATGCTTTGAAAATGTCTGAAATTGGGAGTTAACAAAGCATGATCTTAAAGAAAGTAGTTATAACGCCGAACAGTACTGTATTTAAAAAAATTGCTTAGGCTGGGTGCAGTGGCTCACGCCTGTAATCCCAGCACTTCAGGAGGCCGAGGAGGGCCGATCACCTGAGGTTAGGAGTTCAAGATCAGCCTGGCCAACGTGACAAAACCTTGTCTCTACTAAAAATACAAAAATTAGCCAGGCGTGGTGGCACTCGCCTGTAATCTCGGCTACTTGGCAGGCTGAGGCAGGAGAATTGCTTGAACCCAGGAAGCAGAAGTTGCAGTGAGCTGAGCCAAGATCTCACTACTGTACTCCAGCCTGGGTGACAGAACCAGACTCTGTCTCAAAAAAAAAAAAATTGTTGCTTAAAAATACTGTACTAGAGGTATGGTACCATATATTAGATTAATATTATAGGTAAGGACTGATTAAATTCCTGTTAAAATGATGAAATGAATTAGCAGGTAGTCCTTTAGAGTACTGGGAACTCTAGTAAATGGTTGTCTGAACATGGCTATTGAAATAGTTCTTTTTTTTTTTTTGAGATGGAGTTTCGCTCTTGTTGCCCAGGATGGAGTATAATGGCGTGATCTCAGCGCACTGCAACCTCTTCCTTTCAGGTTCAAGTGATTCTCCTGCCTCAGCCTCTCGAGTAGCTGGGATTATAGGCATTTGCCACCTTGTCTGACTAATTTTGTATTTTTAGTAGATACGGGGTTTCTCCATGTTGGTCAGGCTGGTCTGGTCTTGAACTCCTGACCTCAGGTGATCTGCCCTCCTAGGCCTCCCAAAGTGCTGGGATTACAGGCGTGAGACACTGCACCCAGCCTATTTAAATTAGTTCTATCTTGGATAGCAGGCATACCTTCTTTCTCCGAAAGGTGAACTTCTTCACATCATTTCTAGTAAATATTTTTTTCTCACAAGAAAAGTATGCTTTGCTTTACAAAAGATATTGAATCAAAGCACTTTCTTTGGCTCTACTAGGTTGCTGTTTAAATGTAATTCAAACAACCATCATTAAGGATAACTGCTTTTTTTGTGTGATGGAGTCTCACTCTGTTACCTAGGCTGGAGTTCAGTGGCTCAGTCTCGGCTCACTGCAACCTCCGCCTGCCAGTTCAAGCGATTCTCCTGCCTCAGCCTCCTGAGAAGCTAGAATTACAGGCGCATGCCACCACGCCTGGCTAATTTTTGCATTTTTATTAGAGATGTGGTTTCACCATGTTGACCAGGCTTGTCTCGAACTCCTGACCTCGTGATCTGCATGCCTCGGCCTCCCAAAGCGCTGGGATTACAGGCATGAGGAACTTCGCTTGACTGAGGATAATTGTTAATACATCTTGATTTTCTTTGAAGTCTCCTAGCATATATTACTGTACTGGTGACTGACAAGGAAGAGGTTTTGGCAAGGTCCAATCCTGTATATTTCTGCTAAAGTATCCTAGGCAGTTCCTAGGATAGGAATACCTGACTCATGCCTCATGCTACCGGGAACCTTTGCAGCCTCATCCAAGAAATGCGGAACACACTTGTTTCGTCTGTAGAAATAAAGTTTTGATGGTTAGATTTCCAGGCAAACCTTTAAAATCATGTTAAACTATAACAGGGAAATAAAGTAGTATTTGTTATTCTGTCTGCAGAGTCAAGTGAGATTTCGGGTAATGGAATCATAAAATGTTAGCACTGCAGCACATCTCAGGGCTGCTGTCTGGAAAGGCTATGTGACCTACTAGATAAGACTAGGTCTGAATTGAGAACCTGAATTTCTTGACTATATCCAGTGTATTTTCTGGCAAGCCATGTGTTATTCTTACGTAACTGTTAGGTATATAAATCCAGAGGATGCAGGCTTTTTTCTTTTGTTTAAACAGTTGGATATTTAAATTATGTCCTGGAACCTGAAGATCTTTCTCAGCTTCCCTTTATATGGTTGGCAAATTTGCTCATGAGCCCTCTTAAAACTGCAGATTTAAGCTGGACATAGTGGCTCATGCCTGTAATCACAGCACTTTGGGGAGGCCAAGGTGGGAGGATTGCTTGAACCCAGTAGTTCAAGACCAGCTTGGTCCATAATGGGAGATCCTGTCTTTACAAAAGCAATACAAAATTAGCTGGGCATGGTGATCTGTGTCTGTAGTCCTAGCTACTCAGGAGGATCACTTGAGCCTAGAAGGTCAAGGCTACAGTGAGCTGTGATGCACTCCAGCCTGGACAACAGAGCCAGATCCTGTGTCAAAAACAAAAAACAAAACAACCCCCACACATAACAACAACTATGCAAATTTGGTGTTCTGCTTCCTGGCCCCGCCCCCCTTTGGTTGTGGTTGTTATTGTTGTTGAAACAGAGTCTCGCTCTGTCACCCAGGCTGTAGTTCAGTGGTGCAATCTTGGCTCATTGCAACCTCTGCCTCCCGGGTTCAAGCAGTTCTCCTGCCTCAGCCTACCGAGTAGCTGAGACCACGTGCATGCCACCATGCCCAGCTAATTTTTGTATTTTTAGTAGAGTCAGGATTTCACTATGTTAGCCAGGCTGGTCTTGAACTCCTGACCTGTAGTGATCACCTGCCTCGGCCTTCCAAAGTGTTGGGATTACAGGGGTGAGCCACTGCCCCCAGGCTTCTGCATATATCTTTCATCAGAGTCAGTTGGATTTTTTTTTTTAAGTGAAAGCAAGTTTATTAGGAAAGTAAAGGAATAAAGAATGGCTACTCTATAGGCACAGCAGCTTCAAATGGGTTTTTAATCTCCAAAAAGACTAAAAACCACTGTCCTACCATCTTAAACATTATTTTAATCTCAGCAGATAGCCAGAGGACTTGTCCTGCAGATAAAATAGAAATCTTATATGTGAGTTCTTAGGGATTTCCTTCAAGGTATTAAAACAACAGATCCCAGCTACCCTCTTCACTATGCATCAGGAATTACTTGATCTTTTCAACAATCTTTCAGTAATTCTGTTCTCCCCAGGTTAGATGAGAAAACAGTTGGAGAGATAAACTTGCGTAATATTATATGGTTATGGTAGGAAGAACCAGGATTCAGATACAGGCGATCTTGAATGTAGAGCTATTGTCTCTCCAGATTTACCTGTTTTAGTTATTGCCCTTCTCCCCTCTAATCTCTAGAGAAGCTTTACTTTTCCCTTTGCCAAACCATTTCTTTCTCTTTCTTTCTCTCTTCTCTCCCTTCTCCCCTCCCCTCCCCTCCCCTCCCCTCCTCTCCCTCCCCTCCCTTCTCTCTAGTAATTGTCCTTATTTTCGTACTTCCAGTCTCCTCTCCACTACCTCCTCTTAGCATCCAAACTTATCAAAGGTTTTCCCTCATTTAAAAAAAGAAAAAAGCAGTAAAAGAACTTTTTTTTTTTTGAGGTGGGGGGTCTCACTCTGTTGCCCAGGCTGGAGTGCAGTGGCACAATCTGGGCTCACTGCAACCTCCGCCTCCCGGGTTCAGATGATTCTCCTGCCTCAGCCTCCTGAATAGCTGGGATTACAGACACCCAGCTAATCTTTGTATTTTTAGTAGAGATGAGGTTTCACCATGTTGGGCAGCCTGATCTTGAACTCCTGACCTCAGGTGATCCACCTGCCTCGGCCTCCCAAAGTGCTGGGATTATAGGCATGAGCCACCACTCCCAGCCCTAAAATAACTTTTTGAACTTCCCTTCCCCCATAAGAGCTATTTCCTTCCTCATCCTTATCCTTCCCATCTCTGACATTTCAGTGCCAGAATTCTTGTGAGAATAGTCTATTCACTGTTCTGGAACTATTTAATAAGGTCACTAATGATTACTTAATTGCCACATTCAGTGGATACCTCAGTTTTTGTTTAACTTTCGTAATGATTGACATGGTTTTCACTCATTTCCTTTGGCTTCTGATAAACTGCTTTTTTCTTCCTCATATTTGGTTTTTCCCAGCTTTATTAGAATGCTTATCAAAGTAATATTATTGATGGAATACAAGCAAAAGTGTATGAAATCTTGCATACTTGTATTAAAATTGATAACACCGGCCAGATATGGTGGCTCATGCCTGTAATTCAAGGAGTTCAAGACCAGCCTGGGCAATATGTCTCTACAAAAAATTAAACAAATGAGCCAGGTGCAGTGGCATGTGCCTGTAGTCCCAGCTACTCAAGATGCCAAGGCAGGAGGATTGCTTGAGTCCAGGAGTTTGAATTGAGACTGTAGTGAGCTGTGGTCACTCCACTGCACTCCAGCCTGGGTCACAGAGCAAGAGCCTGTCTCTTAAAAAAACAAAAATTGACAGCACAAATTATCTCAGATAAATTAATTATTATTATTATTTTTTTAATTTTTATTTTGAGACAGTGTCTTGCTCTGTTGCTCAGGCTGGATTGCAGTGGTGTGATCTCAGCTCACTGCAACCTTCGGGCTCAAGCAGTTCTCTTGCCTCAGCCTCCCAAGAAAAGAAGCTGGGATTACAGGCATGTACCACCATGCCTGGCTAATTTTTGTATTTTTAGTATGTTTCACCATGTTGGCCAGCCTGGTCTTGAACTCCTGGCCTCAAGTGATCCACCCACCTTAGCCTCCCAGAGTGCTGGGATTACAAGTGTGAGCCACCATGCCTGGCCTGATCTCAGATAAATTAATTAAAATATATAATCAGAATATGTCACAAACAAAATTAAATTATTAACAAGATGAAACATCTGTCATTCTTTTCTTTAAAGCAACATCATGAAACATCTGTCATTCTTACTTTGCTATAGAGTAACTGTTTGAAGAATAGTATTTTTCTTGCATAATAAAAGCCATCTTCATCAGGTGCCGCTTTAAATGTCTTACTGTATATTGTTTTCATTACAGTATAATATGAAAGTTGGTTTCAAGCAGTTATATTGTAGCAAAAGGAAGAATACAGACTGCATATTTTGCAATATTCAGGCAATTAGGCTGCTGCTGACGTTAATTGTCCCATCATGGATAGGTCATCCTAATTTTTCTGAAAAATAGAAGCCTGTTCTTTGCTCGTGTTTATTTTAAAATAGTATGACTTCTTGGGCTTAAGAATCAAAGGACTCTGTTTTCCATTTAAAATGTCTTTCTCCTAGATATAAGTCAATAGGGAATGGGTTCGCATGCTAGAAATATTTAATAAGCTCTGATTAAATAACTCCTCAAAGAGACATTGAATTATAAGAAACATAGGATAGATCTGTGATAGTCAAATAGCCAATAATGCTGGAGACTAAATGCTATTTATACCTCATAACACAGATGGAAAGTCAAATGTAGGCACCATTTGCTTTCTAGTGTTCAAGTTTCTTGAGGCAAATTACTGCTTTAAAACTACAAAAATATGTAGTCTTTCTTTAAAAAATGTATTAAAAGTAATCAAATTGGCTGGGTGTGGTGGCTCATGCCTGTAATCCCAACACTTTGGAAGGCCAAGGTGGGTGGATCGCTTAAGGTCAAGAGTTAGAGACCAGCTTTTCCAACATGGTGAAACCCCA
>PVKP010010736.1:0-47241 GCA_004027715.1 Plecturocebus donacophilus | reverse complement strand
CAGGAGGCTGAGGCAGGAGAATTGCTTGAACCCAGGAGGCAGAGGTTGCAGTGAGCTGAGATCGCACCACTGCACTGCACCCTGGGCAGCAAGAGTAAAACTATGTCTTGGGAAAGAAAAGAAAAGAAAAACGATTGCTGTCTTTATTACTATAATACATATTAATATCTCACGGGAAATGCTGCTGTAGTGTAACACTTCTAGTTGATCCTTCCCGGAGTCATGTTCTCTTGATCTTTGTTCAGTGCCTTTGCTTATACAGAGAATCTCTTCTTGCCCCACTCCCACCTCCTCCTAAATTCTTTATTCATATTTGGAGACTCAGCTGAAGTGGCTTCTCTAGGAAGCATGCTTGAGGCATACAGGCGGTCAGAGTTCAACTGTAGAATTGTTTCTTAGTGTGTAGACATGATTGATTATTCCACCCTTTTTTTTAGACTGAACTGTATTGGGCAAGTTTTTGTCTTACTCTTTGTATTCCTAGTACCTAACACATGTGATTCAGTGTTTGCCAACAACGTTCAGTGAATGCCAATATCAGGTGGTGTGGCAAAAAAAAAAAAAAAAAAAAGCAGTGGAATTTTGGAGCAGTTGTGGCCTTAGGCAAGTCACTTTGCAAATTCTCTTGAGCCTCAGTTTCCCTATCTGTAGAATGGGAATTATACCCTGCAAGCCTGTGGGGAAGATTATAAAGGAGAGGGCTTAGCACTTATGGACTACATAAAAGATAGTTTTGTTATTTTTTACAAATGTGCTTGGAAGTTTTATTCACTGTTCCCAAAATCCAGAAACAGCTCAAATATCCATTAGTAGCTGAATATATAAACAAAATGTAGAAAATACATACGCTGGAGCATTACCCACCAATAACGAGGAACAAATAGGGAAACATCTCCGCTGCTTAGCAGTCTGTTAGTCAGCTCCAAGTTCACCCTCCAGTACTTGCCCAGCTTTGATTAAATAACTTCTCAAGTATGTATTTGAGCTGGTGAAGAACTGGACTCTGACCTTTGCAGTGAACAAAAGTTGGGCTTTGTCAATAGAGGTCAGTAGAGGAACATAACAGAGGGAAGGGGCTTCTTGGATTTGGACTTTTTTTTTTTTTAAGGTTTTAAAATATTGTCATGGTGTCCTGACTTGGTAATAATGTTGACCTACAGAATTGGTATAATCTCAAAATCTTAGGTGTCAGTGTTAAATATATGTTTCACATTTTACTTCATTATCACCCCAAGCAAAAAAAGAAAAAAAAAAAAGCCCGAATGTGAGAAGAATGGAGTCTTTTATTTATTTATTTATTTATTTTTTCTGAGACAGAGTCTTGCTCTGTCGCCAAGGCTGGAGTGCAATGGCGCAATCTCCGGTCTTATAATATTTCTAAACTGAAAACAGGACTGAATCCCAGTATTCTTCAGCAAACTTCAAAATGCTGTCACCTTAATATATTTTTAATACATGTGACATTTCTGTGGGTCTAGAATTGTGAAATCAATTATCTTAAACATTATCTTATTATAGAAGTGTCTGCTGCTATCCTTTGAGCACTAACCCTGCCTCCTGTAATGCATCATGCAATACAAGTGATAGAATTGTTTTGCCAACTTCTTGAGGGCTTATGTCAGGAAAAAACTTTGAAATTGGCTGGGTACAGTGGCTCATGACTTTAATCCCAGTGCTTTGGGAGGCCATGGTGGGAGATCAGCCTGAGCAATTCATCAAGACCTGGTCTCTACAAAAACTGCAAAAATTAGTCAGGTTTGGTGGCACACGCCTGTAGTCATAGCTACTAGAAAGACTGAGGTGGGAGGGGAGGATCTCTTGAGGTCCGGAGTTCAAGGCTGCAGTGAGCTATAATCTGCACTGCACTCCAGCCTAGGTGACAGAGCGAGACCTTGACTCAAAACCAAAGAAGACTTGAAATCAAAGTTGATTTTTACAAAAGCCTCAATGGTATGAGTTTTATGTTTCTTTTTTTTTCTCCGAGACAGAGTTTTGCTCTTGTTGCCCAGGCTGGAGTGGAATGGCGTGATCTTGGCTCACCGAAAGCCCCACCTCCTGGATTCAAGCAGTTCTCCTGCCTCAGCCTCCCAAGTAGCTGGGATTACAGGCCTGTGCCACCATGTCTGGCTAATTTTGTATTTTTAGTAGAGATGGGGTTTCTCCATGTTGGTCAGGCTGGTCTTGAACTCCCGACCTCAGGTGATTCGCCTGCCTCAGCCTCCCAAAGTGCTGGGATTACAGGTGTGAGCCATTGCGCCTGGCTCGAGTTTTAGATTTCTCAAAATAATAGCACACTAATGGAGTGAGTAATTTTCTTTAGAGTAAATATTTTCATATTTATACCAATTGTATTAGTTTCCTAGGGTTGCTGTAATAAATTACCACAAACTGGGTGGCTTAAGTTAACAGAACTATATTATCTCACAGTTCTGGAGGCCAGCAGTCTAAAGTCAGTTTGTCTTCGGGTCCATACTGCCCCTGGATGCTCTAGGGGAGAATCGTTCCTTGCCTCTTCCAACGTTGGTGGCTGTCAGCATTCCTTGGCTTCTTTACTTTGTGGCTACATCACTCCAGTATCTGCCTCCATCTTTGTGTCACCTTCTCTGTCTGTGTCTTCTCTTTTGTCTCTTCTATAGCTATTTGTCATTAAACTTACCCATCCACGTAACCCAAAGGTGATTTTTCTTTTTTTTTTGAGACAGAGTCTTGCTCTCTCACCCAGGCTGGAGTGCAGTGGTCAATCTTGGCTTACTGCAACCTCTGCTTCCTGGCTTCAATCAATTCTCCTGCCTCAGCCTCCCAAGTAGCTGGGATTACAGGCACCCACCACCACACCTGGCTAATTTTTGTATTTTTAGTAGAGACAGGGTTTCGCCATGTTGGTCGGGCTGGTCTCGGACCCCTGACCTCAGGTGATCCGCCCATCTCAGCCTCCCAAAGTACTGGGATTACAGGCATGAGCCACTGCTCCCAGCCAACCTAAAGATGATCTTATCTAAAGATCCTTAATTTAATTACATCCCCAAAAGCCCTTCTTTCCAAATGAGGTAATATTCACAGGTCCCAGGGATTGGGACATATGCATATCTTTTTGATCCACTATACCACTTAATTACCAAATTCTAATAAAGCAACTTTGGGCTTTTTCAGTGTTTTGTGTTAACTTTCTAAAATTTTGAAACAGTTTTAAACCTACAGAAACGCCGCACATACAGTACAAAGAATATTTTTTTCTTAAAACATTGTCAGAGGAAGCTGCCAACATGATGCCTCATCAGCTGTAAATACTTTAATATGTACACCTTTATTTATTTTTGAGAGAGAGAGTCTTACTCTGTCACCCAGGGCGGATGGCTTGAGGCCAGGAGTTAAAGAGCAGCCTGGCCATCACGGTGAAACTCCGTCTCTACCAGAAAAAAAAAAAATTAGCCAGGCATAGTCATATGCTCCTGTAATCCCACTTGGGAGGCTGAGGCATGAGAATCACTTGAACCTAGGAGGCAGAGGTTGCAGTGAGCTGGGATTGTGCCACTGCACTCCAGCCTGGGCAACAGAGTGAGACTCTGTCTCAAAAAAAAAAAAGAAAAGAAAAGGATAAGTAGGTCGTTCTGGCTGAGTCTCTTGAGGTTGCAGTCAGATTGTTGCCTAGGGCTGCAGTTATCTGAAGTCTAGATGATCCTCTTCCAAACTCGCCCCCATGGTTATTGGGAAGCCTCAGTTTCTTTATTGGATCGAGGGACCTATTTTGTCTCCACATGGATCACTTCACAGGAGAGATATCCCAAAAGCAATAAACATACCTAGCATCCAGACATCAGTTTCTGAATACCATTCTATTGTATGTATTATATGCCACATGGCAGAGCAATAATCATACCTAGCATCCAGACCAAAACTGAGATCTGGTTTGAGTTGTTCCCACTTTCTGGCCTTTTTTTTTTTTTCAGAGTTCTGTTCTTGTTGCCCAGGCTGGAGTGCAATGGCACGATCTCTCCTCACTGGAACTTCCACCTCTCAAGTTCAAACGATTCTCCTGCCTCAGCTTTCCAAGTAGCTGGAATTACAGGCATCCACCACCATGCACAGCTAATTTTTTGTGTTTTTAATAGAGGTGAGGTTTCACTATGTTGGTTAGGCTGATCTCAAACTCCTGACCTCAAGTGATCTGCCCATTTTGGCCTCCCAAAGTGCTGGGATTACCGCTGTGAGCCATTGCGCCTGGCCTTTTTTTTTTTTTGAGACAGAGTTTCACACTTGTTGCCCAGGCTGGAGTGCAACAGCGTGATCTCGGCTCACTGCAACCTCTGCCTCCCGGATTTAAGTGATTCTCCTGCCTCAGCCTCCCAAGTAGCTGGGATTACAGTTATGTGCCACCACACCCAGCTAATTTTTATATTTTTAGTAAAGACCAGGTTTCACCATGTTGGCTGACCTCACGTGATCCACCCACCTCTGCCTCCCAAAGTGCTGGGATTAGAGGCATGAGCTACTGCGCCTGGCCTGGCAGTTGGATTTTTTTTTTTTTTTTTTTTTTTTTTTTGAGACAGAATCTCCCCCTGTTGCCCAGGCTGAAGTGTAGTGGCACCATCTAGGCTCACTGCAACCTCCACCTTCTGGGTTCAAGCGATTCTTGTGCCTCAGCCTCCCAAGTAGCTGGGATTACAGGTGCCCACCACTGCACCTGGCTAATTTTTGTGTTTTTAGTAGAAACGGGCTTTTGCCATGTTGGCCAGGCCTGTCTTGAACTCCTGACCTCAGGTGATTCACCTGCCTTGGCCTTCCAAAGTGCTGGGATTACAGGTGTGAGCTACTGCACCCAGCGGCAGTTGGAATTTTGATAGAGGCTGTGTTGAATCTGTAATTTAATTTGAAGAGTATCCGGACTAGTCCTTTTTTTTTTTTTTTAAAAGAATGAAAAAGAGAGAAAAGGAGAAAGAAAGAGCAAAAGAAAGAAGAAAAAGAATGAAAGAGAGAAAGAAAGAGGAAGAGAAAGAGGGAGAGAGAACAGGATTCTTGTTTTATTGCCCAGGCTAGAATGCAGTCTAAAAATGGATATTAAAAACCTCTTTTATGCCAATAATTGTGCTTAACAATGGAGACAGGAAGGAATAAGGGATGAAAATAACAAATAAGCAGCCAACCAATATTTTATTTAAACCTGTGAAATGCTATGCAATTGCTGAGGAGTGATTTATTTCCAATTATGTGGTCACTTTTAAAATAGGTGTAATGTGATACTGAGAAAAATGTATGGACTAGTCCTTTTATATTATCTTTCTGTCTTCCATCTTTGCCTTTTATATACTTCTGGAGGATTTTCTCAACTTTATCTTTCAGCCTTTCAATTGAGTTCTTCATTCTCAGAATATTGGGTTCATTTTCTTCCTTTTTTCTCCACATTGTTTTGGACTTTATCTTTCATATTGAAGGTGGCTGTTCACTTAACCTTCCTAGTTTCCGTGTATCACCAGTGCCCTTGACAGTGTTTGGTGTCTCAGTCTAGAGAACATCTGTTTTATCCTATCCAGAGAACAAACCTCCAGCCTGTTGCTTGAATGGCGAAGACATTCACCAGAGGAGTTCAGAGTCAAGGAAGTTATCTGGAGATCAAGCTCCCTTCTTTATTAATTCTAAGTTTTTAGTTTTAGTTTTGTTTTGTTTCGTTTTTGAAACAGAGTCTCACTCTGTCACCCAGGCTGGAGTGCAATGGCATGGTCTCAGCTCACTGCAGTCTTGACCTCTCTGGGCTCAAGCATTCCGCCTGCCTCAGCCCATTCCCTTGCCCCCCACCCCCTCAGTAGCTGGGACTACAGGTGTATGCCACCACGCCAAACTTATTTCTGTATTTTTTTTTTTTTTTAAGAGATAAGGTTTTGCTATGTTGCCCAGGCTGATCTCGAACTTCTGGGCTCAAGGGATCCACCTGCCTTGCCCTCCCAAACTGCTCGGATTACAGGCGAGACCCACCATGCCCAGCCAGTTTCAAGATTTTTTTATCTATAAACACACAGTATGCTTTTAGATGTTGTCAAACTTTATGTAGATATTGTGAAAGTGTAGGCTGGGCACTGTGGCTCACGCCTGTAATCCCAGCACTTTGGGAGGCCGAGGCAGGCAGATCACCAGAGGTTGGGAATTTGAGAGCAGCCTGACCAACATGGAGAAACCCCGTCTCTACTAAAAATATGAAAATTAGCTGGGCATGGTGGCCCATGCCTGTAATCCCAGCTACTTGGGAGGCTGAGGCAAGAGAATTGCTTAAACCTGGGAGGCAGAGGTTGTGTAGAGACCGTCGCACTATTGCACTCCAGCCTGGGCAACAAGTGAAACTCTCTCTCTAAATAAATTAATAAATAAATAAATGATGTTATGAAAGTGTAATATTCATTTTCACTCAATATAAATATACCAACAATTTAAAAAATTTATTCCCCTGTCATGGACACTTGTTTGCAGTTTTTTGCTAGTATAGACACTGAAGCATCAACATCTGCATTATATGTTTCTTGTTGCACGTAGATGACAGGTTGTTGTTTTTTTTTTTTTTTTTTTTTTTGAGGTGGAGTCTCACTCTGTTGCCAGGCTGGAGTGCAGTGGCATGATCTTGGCTCGCTGCCTCCACTGCAACCTCTGACTCTCAGGTTCAAGAGATTCTCCTGTCTCAGCCTCCCGAGTAGCTAGGACTACGGGTGTGTGCCACCATGTCCAGCTAATTTTTGTATTTCTGATAGAGACGGTTTCACCATGTTGGCCAGGATGGTCTCAATCTCTTGACTTTGTGATCTGCCTGCCTGGGCCTCCCAAAGTGTTGGGATTACAGGCATGAGCCACCACGCCCCGCCAGGTTCTCATAATCATTAGAATTGTGTGATTATAGAGTATGAGCCTTTTTCAGTTTTGTAAGGTACTGCCAAATTGTTTTCTGAAGTTTTTAGACTTCCAACTACAGAATATGAGAGTTTCTAATTAACCTTTTTCTTTCGAAAGTTCTGTTATTGTGGACCGGGAGCAGTGGCTCACACCTGGAATCCCAGCATTTTGGGAGGCAGAGATGGGTGGATCACTTGAGGTCAGGAGTTGGAGATCACCCTACCCAACATGGCAAAACTCCGTCTCTACCAAAAATACAAAAGTTAGCTGGGCGTGATGGCGAGTGCCTGTAATCCCAACTACTCTGGAGGCTAAGGCACAAGAATCGCTTTAACCTGGGAGGCGGAGGTTGCAGTGAGCTGGAATCAGCCTGGGCGACAGAGCAAGACTCTGTCTCTGAAAAGAAAAAAGTTTCCCTATTGTGACTGTAACACACTGCAGAAAAATGCACAAAACAAATGTCTAACTTCAGTGAAGTTTTCTTTTTTTTTTCTTTTTTTTTTTGAGACCGAGTCTCCTCTTGCTCAGGCTGGAGCACAGTGGCACAATCTCAGCTGCACCCTCAGCCTCCTGAGTAGCTGGGATTATAGGCACATGCCACCAAGTCCCGCTAATTTTTGTATTTTTAGTAGAGACAGGGTTTCACCAAGTTGGTCAGGCTGGTCTCGAACTCCTGACCTTGTGATCCGCCCACCTTGGCCTCCTAAAGTGCTGGGATTACAGGCATGTGCCACCATTCCCAGCCAGTTGGATACTATTAACAGTTTTTTCCTAAGTCTTTATTTAAGAAAGTTTTTCTAATGTGTTTGACCAAGTAAGAGGAGGGGTAAAGAGAGGGCGGAGTAGAGGGAAAGGGAAAGCCTTATTGGATATGAAACAAGTTCAAAAAAAGTGATTGTTTTGAGAAGTATGGACATTTATTTGAGACCTGGTCTTCTCCTGTCAGAATAACTTCTTAAGTTGCTTTGTTTAGCCTAGTGCTAAGAGACTAAGGAGAATAAATTAAAAAGATTAAATATAAAATTGAGTCACTAGAAGAATTTTATATTACCAGCCTTGTTCCTTCTGAGGTTTTTCACTTAAGTCATTGCCTTGGTAGCGCATATGTATCAGGAAACTTGAGGATGACTAGGCCATGCCTTTTTTGAAGAAGAATGGGGGAACTTGATTCATAATGTTTTCATACTTCTATTATTATAGCAAATAACTGCTTCTCTGCTTGCTGCATCCTTTGTGTTAATCTCAAAAATGTTCTCAGAATCTTCAGGTAGCACCACTGTAATAATTTTGTGGATTAAACATTTCCTGAAGGTTAATTGGTTAGCTCTGCCATATTAAAAACTGCTTCCTAGAGCTGTGCTTTGTGTAAAAGTATGAACTGTTTTTGAAACAGGTAATACTTAATTGGTAACAAACCTTTCCCCAACCCAACTGTGGACTTGAATTTTCTGTATGGCCTTCTTCCAACCCTTGCTACAAATGGATAACATGGCAGTCCTTTTATGGTATGAATTTTATCATAGGAAAACAGGAACTGCTCATTTTTCTTATTGTCATGGTACTGTCTATCTTCCCCCAAGACAGTAGTAAATGCTTTTTTTTGAGACCAAGTTTCGCTCTGTTGCCTAGACTGGAGTGCAGTGGCATGATCTTGGCTCACTGCAACCTCCACCTCCCGGATTCAAGGAATTCTCCTGCCTTAGCCTCCTGAGTAGCTGGGATTACAGGCACCCGCCACCATGCCTGGCTGATTTTTTTGTACTTTTAGTAGAGATGGGATTTCACTATATTGGCCGGGCTGGCCTTGAATTCCTTATTGCAAGTGATCGTCCGGCCTCGGCATCCCAAAGTGCTGGGATTACATATGTGAGCCACCACGCCTGGCCAGTAAATGCTTTTTATTACTGTAGTAGGTGATTAGATGCCATCTTGGGTGCTTTTATTGTAGACAAAGGGGCTCCCATCTCTAAGCTCACGTGAAATATAATTTTAAAAATACATTTCTTCAAATGTACCTGTTCACATTTTTGTTAATATTGTCTCATGTCTAGTTTTGGAGGCTGGAATGTTCCAGGGAGCTGCAAAAGTCTCTGTCAGTGGTGTTTTGAATAATTATTCTGAAATATACTCCTAGGCTTGAAACTTTGGATCTGGCTTTTTTTTTTTTTAACTTGAATTATATTTTTTTGCTCTTAGGTTATTCATACGAATTTTGCAAATAGCCAGTCTTGTAGCATAGTAAAATTTAACAGTATAGGTGACTCTTGATCTACCAATCTTATAGAGATTGTCTGTCTGTAGTAAGACTGTGGTAACCATGGTCAGACTCATTATTTTGAACACTCTAGGTTAGTGTTGGAGAGTTTGTAAAACAGAAACTTAAGCAACTATACCTTGAAAGTGTAAAGTCCATGAGAAGTATTACTTTTAAGTTTCAAGGATTTACAGTTTAGATTAACAGTTTTTACATATTATATTTCAAAACATCAGAGTGCTAAAACTTACCTATATGCTCCTTACTAAAAATAGTTCATGCAGGCTTTTGGGTGATTGTAGTTTTACAGAGTATAGGGAAAACAGGGTGCCAGTTGGCATCTTTTTAAGATCTCCACTATCCTGCCATATTAAGTAGCACAGAAACACACCAAGATGATAATAGCATTCATTCTCCCCCACCATATTTTCTCCAGCTTGGTACTATGGTACATGTGTGATTAATGTTACAGAAGAGGGTGTCAGCAACCCAACAATTGAGTTCTTTAGGTTTCTGGTTGGCTGTATAGTTGCTGACTAAGGAGGAATTCAGCTGGTAGAGGAGATCCTGGGTGCCCAAATGCCAGGAAAGAAGCCCTTTTCTTAACATTTTAGTGTTTCCTTTGAAACTTAGACAATGGTGAATTCTTTTGGCATAGATGCTCCACCATCTGTCTGTTCATGTAGACTTTCCCATCTACCTGGCTATGTGCCACCCTTCTTTTGGACATAGAGGTGTGGAGAGCAGAGATCAGTGCTTCAATAACTAAAAATAGAAAGAATTTCAAATCTTGATAATCTGTGGAGTCAAGACAACTTAGCCACCATTGCTCATCATCTTCTGGAGTTGGACCAAAGAACAACTGTTTGATCTGCTTTTGGTACTATGTGTACTTCCTAATACTTTTGTTCCCTTACTTGCTACAAAAGTAGTTTTACTGGAATACCTGCGATTTTTCTGTCTTGCCTCTGTCATTCACTCAGTTATCTTCAACCTTGGCTCTGGTTGCCAGAATTCTAAACTTCTGTTTTGTTTTGTTGATTTTTTTTTTTTTTTTTGAGACAAGGTTTTGCTCTGTTGTTCAGGCTGCTCTCGAACTCCTGTACTCAAGTGATCCTCCTACCCCAACTTCCTAAAGTGCTGGAATTACAGACTTGAGCCACTGGACCCTGCTAAACTTGTTTTGTTATGTGTATGATCCCATGGCTGCAGTATCAGAGAGTGTTACTGCTTTCCCATGTACCTTATTTCGTTGACTCTAAAATGCTATCAGTTGAAAGATATACCATTATTAAATACTAAGAAGGAAAGTATATTTAGTGCCAATTAAGCTGACATGCCATTGATTGTAATATGCAGCTGGATTTCAGCTATGTTTTATTTTTATTTATTTATTTGTTTATTTATTTTTGAGATGAAGTCTCACTCTGTTGCCCAGGCTGGAGTGCAGTGGCACAATCTTGGCCCACTGCAACCTTTGCCTCCCAGGTTCACATGATTCTCCTGCCTCAGCCTCCTGAGTAGCTTGGATTACAGGTGTGTGCCACCATGCCTGGCAAATTTTTGTATTTTTAGTAGAGATAGGGTTTCCCCTTCTTAGCAAGGCTAGGCTGGTCTTGAACTCCTGACCTCAAGATGATCTGCCCACCTCGGCCTCCCAGAGTGCTGGGATTACAGGCATGAACCACTGCGCCCAGCCTCACCTATGTTTTTTTAAAACAGTCTTACAGTCAGTGACAATCACTGTAATTTAACTATCTGTTCCTCAACAAATAATTTACTGGGCCATTTTCATGGACCAGGTGTTCTGCAAAAAGCTGGAAGTCAGGTCCCTGTTTGTTACTGGCTCAAGAGACATTAAATAATCATGTAGATACTGGGCGTGGTGGCTCACACCTGCAATCCCAGCACTTTGGTAGGCCAAGGTGGACAGATCACGAGGTTAAGAGTTCGAGACCAGCCTGGTCAACATGGGAAACCGTGTCTCTACTAAAGATACAAAAAATTAGCTGGACGTGGTGGCACCCTTGTATAATTTCAGCTACTCAGGAGGCTGAGGCAGGAGAATTGCTTGAACCTGAGAGGTGGAGATTGCAGTGAGCCGAGATCACGCCACTGGATTTCAGCCTGGGCAACTCTGTCTGGAAAAAAAAAAATCACATAGATAAGGCTCATGCCTGTAATCCTAGTCCTTTTGTTGAGACAGAGTCTCACTCTTAGCACCATGCATTGAGTATAGTGACACAACCATGGCTCACTGCAGCCTCAACTTTCTTGGCCCAGGTGAATCTCTAGGCATGTACCATCATGCCTGGTTCATTTTTTTGTATTTTGTAGAGGTGGGATTTCACCACGTTGTCCAGGCTGGTCTCAAACTCCTGGGCTCAAGTGATAAAGCCCACCTCAGCCTTCCAAAGTGCTGAGATTATAGTCGTGAGCCACCGTGCCTGGCCAGTTCTGTTACTTTGGATGGCTGAGGCGAGAGGATGGCTTGAGTCCAGGAGTATAAGACCAGCTAGCACAGCGTTACAGAGCGAGACCCTGTTTCTACAAAAATTTTTTAAAAATAAACAACAGCCAGGTGTGGTGGCATGTGCCAGAAGTCCCAGCTCACTTGGATGCTAAGGCAGTAGGATTGTGTGAGCCTAGTTCAAGGTTATAGTGAGCTATGATTCATACCACTGCACTCCAGCCTGAGTGACAGAGTGAGACTCTGTCTCAAATAATAATAATCACACAGATAAATATTAACTGTGTAAAGTTGTTAAAGCAACTTGGGCTTTTCCATAGTACTTAATAAGAAATAAATGGAAATGGGGGAAAGGGGCTTCTGGAAAGGTCTCTAAGGGCAACATTTAAGTGAGGCCTGAAGGTAGATGTGCAGGGGGTGAGGCTGGGAAGAATATTTCTAGGTAGAGTGTCCCTATAGTCCTGGAATGGTTGAAATTTAAAAGTCAATTAAAAAATAGAGGTTGAGCATTCCTTATCCAAAATGCTTAGGACCAGAAGTGTTTTAGATTTTGAATTTTTTTGTATTTTGGAATATTTGCATATTCATAATGAAATATCTTGGGGATGGGACCCAAGTCTTAACACAAAATTCACTTACGTTTCATGTATACCTTGTACAATTGTTTGAAACCTCAAGATGGAGTTTCACTCTGTCGCCCAGGCTGGAGCGCAATGGTGCAATCTTGGCTCACTGCAACCACTGCCTCCTGGATTCAGGTGATTCTCCTGCCTCAGACTCTCAAGTAGCTGGATTACAGGCATGCGCCAGCACGCCCAGCTAATTTGTGTATTTTTAGTTAAGAAGGGGTTTCACCATGTTGGTCAGGCCGGTCTTGAATTCCTGACCTCATGATCTGGCTGCCTTGGCTTCTCAAAGTGCTGGGATTACAGGCATGAGCCACCGCACCTGGCTTTTTTTTTTTTTTTTTAAATACATAGAGTCTCACTTTGGTGCCCAGGCTGGAGTACAGTGGTGTGATCATGACTCTTAGTGCTGAAGCCATCCTCCTTCCTTAGCCTCCCAAGGACTGCAGGCACTGTGGTATACAGGTGTGCAGGCACTGTGGTATACAGGTGTACAGGCACAGCTGCCCAGCTAATTTTGTAGATGGGCCTCACTATGTTGTCTAGGCTGGTGTTGAACTCCTGGACTCAAGTCATTGCCCTGCCTTGGCCTCCAAAGTGCTGAGATTATAGGCCTTAGACAATTTTTTTTTCTGATATGGATTTTTGCTCTGTTGCCCAGGCTGGAGTATAGTGGTGTGATCTCAGCTCACTATAGCCTCTGCTTCCCAGGTTCTAAGCGATGTCCAGCTAATTTTTTATTTTTAGTAGAGAGGAGTTTCACCGTCTTGGCCAGGCTGGTCTTGAATTCCTGACCTCAATTGATCCTCCTGGCTTGGCCTCCCAAAGTGCCGAGATTACAGGCGTGAGCCACCGTGCCTGGGCGTTACACAGTATTTTAAATAATTTTGTTCATGAAATAAAATTTGACAGTGTTTTAACTGCTGCCTGTCACATGAAACCAGGTGTGGAACTTTCTACTTGTGGCATTATGTCACATTATGAAACTCAGAAAAAGTTTCAGATTTTGGAGCGTTTTGGATTTCAATTTTTCTTTTTTTAATTTTTTTTTATTTTTCAGGATGGGGTCTCGCTCTGTCACCCAGGCTGGAGTACAGTGGCGAAATCTTGGCTCACTGCAGCCTCCACCTCCCGGGTTCAAGTGATTCTCCTGCCTCAGCCTTCCAAGTAGCTGGGATTATAGGCTCTTGTCACCACACCTGGCTAAGTTTTGTACTTTTAGTAGAGACAGCGTTTCACCATGTTGGCCAGGGTGGTCTCAAATTCCTGGCCTTAGATGATCTCCCCACCTCGGCCTCCCAAAGTGTTGGGATTACAGGTTTGTCAATTTTTCATATTAGGGATGCTCAACCTGTACTTTTCAGCATTAAAAAAGAAGGAAATCCTGTCATTTGTGACAACATAGATGAACCTAGACGACAGTATGTTAAGAAATACACCAGGTACAGAAAGACAAGTATGTACCTCATGATCTTGCTTTTATGTGGAATCAAAAAATGTTGAGCTCATTAAAAGTAAAGAGTAGAATTCTGGTAAAAGTATATAAAATTTCAGTTAGATGGAGGAATAAGTTCAAGAGGTCCATTGTACAACATGGTGACTATGGTTAATAACAATGTATTCTTAAAAATTGCTGAGAGTAGATTTTTTTTTCTTCTTTTTTTTTCCTTCTTTTTTTTTCCTCTCTACTTTTTCAGCACAAAAACCTGAATAAGGGAGTAGATTTTTAAAATGTTTTTACCACAAAGAAAATTAAGTATATGCGGTAAATAAGCATGTAGAGGTAATAATGTTAATTACCTCAATTTAGCCATTCCACAATGTATTCATATTTCAGAACAATGTGTTGTGCTTGACAAATATATATAATTTGTCAATTTATGTTTTCTTTTTTTTCCCTCTTGCTCAGTCTTTTGTTCTATTCAGGAATTTTGTCAATTTAAAGAAGTTGTCCAGGCACGGTGGTTCATGCCTTTAATCCCAGCACTTTGGGAGGCTGAGGGAGGTGGATCACCTGAGGGCAGGAGTTCGAGACTAGCTTGACCAACAAGGTGAAACACCGTCTCTACCAAAAATACAAAAATTAGCCAGGTGTAATGACAGATGCCTGTGGTCCCAGCTACTTGTGAGGCTGAGACCGGAGAATTGTTTGAATTTGGGAGGCGGAGGTTGCAGTGAGCTGACATTGCGCCACTGCACTCCAGCCTGGGCAGTGGAGTAAGACTCAGCCTTGGTGATGGAGCAAGACTCTGTCTCAATTAAAAAAAAAAGAAGGAGCCGGGTGCAGTGACTCATGCCTATAATCCCAGCACTTTGGGAGGCTGAGGCGGGCAGAACACCTGAGGTCAGGAGTTCGAGATCAGCCTGACCAACATGGTGAAACTCCGTCTTTAAAAAAAAAAAAAAGGAAAGAAAGAAGTGAAATTGTGAAATGAGCAAAGGATAGTTAGAGGTAAAATAGGAAATGTTGTTGATATTTAGTAATGAACAGAGAATATGGTCATGTGCCACATATAAGACATTTTGGTCAGTGACGGACCGTATTATGACAGTGGTTCCATAAGATAATGGAGCCAAAAAATTCCTGTTTCCTAGTGACGTTGTAGCTGTTGTCATGTAGCGCAATTCCATTTTTATTTTATCTTATTTTATTTTGTTTTAGAGCCAATTCTGTAAATTTTTAAAAATTCCATTAAAAAAATAAATTTAGTGTATCTTGAGTGTGCAGTGTTTATTATAAAGTCTGCAGTAGTATACAATAATCAGTAATGTTCAGGCCTTCATATTCACTCATCACTGACTCATCTAGAGCAACTTCCAGTCTTGCAGACTCTGCTCATGCCCTATAGAGGTATGCCATTTTTTAATCTTTTTTCCCCATGTTTTTACTGTACCTTTTCTGTTTAGATATGTTTAAGATACACAGATACCATTGTGTTATAGTCGCCTACGGTATTCGGTACACTAACATGCTGTACAGGTTTGTAGCCTAGGAGCAATAAGGCTATATACCGTGTGGCCTAAGTGTGGTAGTCCCAGCTACTCAGGAGGCTGAGGCAGGAGAATCAGTTGAACCTGGGAAGTGAAGGTTGCAGTGAGCCAAGATTGCACCACTGCACTCCAGCCTGGTGACAGAGTGAGACACTGCTTCCCGCCCACCTAAAAAAACTGTTATTGTGAAGATAGATAAAAATTATCTGGGATCTAGCTTAAACATTTTGGTTTTTTTTAATCTCAGAGTTTCATATGTGTTTTTCCTTTGTGAAACTTTGAACGTGGTAGGCAAATTTGAATGTTGTTTAGACAGAGTCTCACTCTGTGGCCAGGCTGGAGTGCAGCAGCACCATCTTGGCTCACTGCAATCTCTGCCTCCCTATATTTCATTTTTAATTTATCCACAACTGCCAAAAGTTAACCTCTGCACAAACTCATCTCTATCCCTTTAACGTTTAATTATGACTCCTTAAATGAGAGATGAAGCATATCATATTTTTCACCATATTCTGTAGAGCCTGGAACATGAGAGGCACTCAAATGTCTGAGTGGGTTAATACTTAGTGGTATTAGTGCAAGCAGAATTAGTGCTAAAATACTTACAAATTGGAAGATTAAAAAATGGCATACGAAAAATTTCCAAAAGAAAGTCTAGTCCATTTAGCCCAATCATCAACAGTGTCAGGAAACAGAAAATCTAAAAGCCAGGCACAGGGGCTCATGCCTATAATCCCAGCACTTTGGGAGGCTGAGGCTGAAGGACTTTTTGAGCTCAGGTGTTCAAGACCAATCTGGTCAACATAGTGAGACCCTGTCTCTATAAAAAAATTAATAATAATTTAAAAAATAGCTGGGGATGTGGTAGCACATTTCTGTAGTCCTAGCTACTCATGGGGCTGAGGCAGTAAGATTACTTAAGCCCAGAAATTTGAGGCTGCAGTGAGCTATAATCTCGCTATAATCTCACCACTGCACTCCACTCAGCTTGGGGGATGAGGTAAAATTCTGTCTCAAAAAAAAAAGGTTAGTTGATAGTGACATACAGAATATATTACAATGTAATTACTGAACTTGAATTAAAAAGGTGTTTTAGGCCGGGTGCAGTGGCTCACACCTGTAATCCCAGCACTTTAAGAGGCTGAGGCGGATGGATCACCTGAGGTCAGGGGTTTGAGACCAGCCTGATCAACATGGTGAAACCCTGTCTCTACTAAAAATACAAAAATTAGCTGGATTTGATGGCACATGCCTGTAATCCCAGCTACTGTGGAGGCTGAGGCAAGAAAATCACTTGAACCCAGGAAGCGAAGGATGCATTGAGCCAAGATGGTGCCATTGCACTCCAGACAGGGCAACAAGAGTAAAACTCCATCTCAAGGAAAAAAAAAAAGGCCAGGCGCCTGTAGTCCCAGCTACTCAGGAGGCTGAGGCAGGAGAATCACTTGAACCTGGGAGGCGGAGGTTGCAGTGAGCCAAGATCACACCACTGCACTCCAGCCTGGTGACAGAGTGAGACACAGTTTTCCCCCTGCCCCCCAAAAAAACTTATTGTGAAGATAGATAAAAATTATCTGGGGTCTAGCTTAAACATTTTGTTTTTTTTAATCAGAGTTTCATACGTGTTTTTCCTTTGTGAAACTTTGAACGTGGTAGGCAAACTTGAATGTCTTAACTCAACTGCAATTTATTGGATATAAATGAAGGCACTCACTGACTTTAAAACTGCTTTTCCCATGGCTGACTTTTCCTACTTAACGAACAGTGATAGATCTTACTCTGACTTCATGATTCTGACACCCTCCACTCTTATCTTCAATTGTAGATCTAGTTGTGTATTTAAGGTCAATGACAGGTCTAAAACATAATTTTCTTTAAAATGTCTATAGTTTCTTGAATTATTTGTTTTACATTAGGGTAATCAGCATCTTCTTTTGTTAAAGATAATTTTAGACCATTTACTTTGTCAGCATAAATACAATACAGTGCCTTGTTTAGTTTTTATAAAAAATTTTTTAGAGACAGAGTCTGTCCCCTAGGCTGAAGTACAGTGGCACTATCAGCTCACTGTAGCCTCCCAATTCCTGGACACAAGTGATCCCCCCAGTCTCAGCCTCCTAAGTAGGTGTAATTACAGATGTGGGCCACTATGCCTGGCTAAATTTTTCTGTTGTAGAGATGGAGTGTTGCTCTTTTGCCTAGACTGGTGTTGAACTCCTGGCCTCAAGCATTCCTCCTGCCTCAGCCTCCCAAAGTGCTGGGATTACAAACGTGAACCACTGCATCTGCCTTGCCCTGTTTAGCCTTTTTTTTTTTTTTTTTAAGACGTATGGAGTCTTGCTTTGTTGCCCAGGCTGGAATACAGTGGTGCGATATCAGCTCAATTCAGTTTCCACCTCCCAAGTTCAAGTGATTGTCCTGCCTCAGCCTCCTGAGTAGCTGGGACTACAGGCATGTGCCACCATGCCCGGCTAATTTTTGAATTTTCTTTTTTTTTTTTTTAAAGATGGGATTTCACCATGATGGCCAGGCTAGTTTTGAACTCCTGACCTCAGGTGATCCACCCACCTCTGCCTCCCAAAGTGCTAGGATTACAGGTGTGAGCCACCATGCCCGGCCAAGTTTTGAATTTTTAGTAGTGACAGGATTTTGCCATGTTGGCCAGCTGGGCCTTGTTTAGCTGTACTTTCTGGGTTGTGATAGGGATAATATAAGCTATTAATTTTAATCTGAATTTTGTAGTACAACAAATTAGATTAAATAAATGACAGTTTATCATTAAAAGGGATGGGCTTCATGAGAAAAATCTTTTTTACCTAGAAAAAGTGTTGTAGGCCGGGCGTGGTGGCTCATGCCTGTAATCCTAGCACTTTGGGAGGCCAAGGTGTATGGATCACTTGAGGTCGGGAGTTCTAGACCAGCCTGGCCAACATGGTGAAACCTGTCTCTACCAAAGAGTACAAAAATTAGCCAAGTGTGTTGGTGTGCCTGTAGTTTCAGATACTTGGGAGGCTGAGGTGGAAGAATCACTTAAACTTGGGAGGTGGGGTTTGCAGTGAGCTGAGATTGCGAGACTGCACTCCATCCTGGGCAACAGAGTGAGACCCTATCTCAAAAACAAACAAAGAAACAACAGTTGCATATAGTGTTTGTTTGTTTGAGTCAGAGTCTCGCACTGTAGCCCAGGCTGGAGTGCAGTGGCTCATTGAGGCTCACTGCAACATCTGCCTCCCAGGTTCAAGGGATTCTCCTGCCTCAGCCTCCTGAGTAGCTGGGGTTATAGGCGCCTACCACCGTGCCCAGCTAATTGTTTGTGTTTTTAGTAGAGATGGGGTTTCACTATGTTTGCCAGGCTGGTCTTGAACTCCTGACTTCATGATCCACCCACCTTGGCCTCCCAAAGTGCTGGGATTACAGGAGTGAACCACTGCACCCAGCCACAGTGTTTATTTTCGTGGAAATAATTATTGAAATGAAGACTGTCTAGAGTTTTTAAAATACACTTAGAAAATAGTGATTTATTTAGAAGAAAATGACTTTAATAGTTGAAACATCTCAATAAATAGCAAACCATTTGTTGTATAAAACATTAACTATAGGGTTGACAAGAAAATTATAATTTAAAAGGGGGAAGTTGGTCAGTTGTTTCTAGTTAAATTGAAGTGTTTACCTAGTACTCATGTGTACAAGAATATTTACCAAATCGTTGTGATAGTGAAAAATAGGAAATAAAGGATTTGTTGTGGTTTTGACATAGAGTAGCAGAATATACAGCAGTAGAAAAAGGAACAAACCAGCCTGTCCAACATGGTGCAACCCCATCTCTACCAACAATACCAAAATACTGAGCGTGGTGGTGGGTGCCTGTAATCCCAGCTACCTTGGAGGCTGATGTAGGAGAATCGCTTGAACCTGGGAGGTAGAGGTTGCAGTGAGCTGAGATTGCACCACTGCACTCCAGCCTGGGAGATAGAGCAAGACTCTGTCTTAAAAAAAAGAAAAAAGAAAAGGAAACAAACTAGATCTATCTGACATACCTAAGTCTCATCTCTTTTTTGATTTCAGTTTGTGCCATTTTGCCCTTTGCTCTCCCTTGCTTTCCCCTCAAATCTTGTTGGTAGTGAGTTTTCTGGTATCACCTTTTGTCTCTGATGCTTTTTAACTCCTCAGACATAAAAGTGTTAAGCTCTGGTGTGCATTATAATTTCCTGAGGCCTTGTTAAAACAGTTTGGCTCCACCTCAGAGTTTCTAACCTGGTAATTGTGGGGTGGAGCCTGTAAATTTGCATTTCTAATAAGGTTTCTTGTGACAATGATGCTGCTGTGTCAGTATCTCAGTTTTGAGAACTACTGGTCTAACTGTTCCTTCTTTGCAGTTAAATAAAAGAGGTTAAGCTTAATTTCCCAAATAATCAGACATTTCTAATTTGTACGTTTCTAACGTTTTAGATCCAGATTTAAAGAACCATGGTATAGCAGAACATTCAAGTCCTTACCTTTGGTTTGTATTTTGTTTTCTTATAAAATTGGGAATAGGTCTAAATGATCTCTTGTGACCCTGAAATTTTATATATGTATATACACATATTTTAATATGTTTTTAATATGTACAACATATATAATGTATGCATTGTTATATATATACACATCATTATAGATAACACAAATACACATGTATTTATGTATGTAATACACACATATATAACATATAGCATATTTAAAACGTATTAAAATATGTACATTCTTTTTTTAGAGATGCAGTCTCATTTTTGTTGCCCAGGCTGGGGTATAGTGACACGATGCACTGCAGCCTTGAACTCCTGGGCTCAAGCAATCCTCCTGCCTCAGCCTCCTGGGTAGCTAGAACTACAGGCTTCTTCCACATGCTGGGCTAATTAAAAAAAATTTTTTTTTGTAGCAACAGAGTCTCACTATGATGACCAGGCTGGTCTTGAGCTCCTGGCCTCAAGCCATCCTCCCATCTTAACCTCCCAAAGTGCTGGGATTATAGACATGAACCACCATGCCCAGCACTGAAATTACAATGCTATGAATCATAATCTTTGTTTAAATATTTCCATAGTGTGATTTTAACCACCAGAGAGCCTTGATTTGTATAGAAATATTCAGACTACTAAAACTTGACTTTAGAGCCATTTTTCTACAAAGTTAATTATAACCTCTCTCAATTTCTCATACTGTTCTTGTCACCTTATATTGTAGGGTAAAGACCAAAAGGGTAAACAGATCTTTCCCATGCCATTTTAATTTTGTTTCATAATTGTTATGATTGAGGAAGGAGGGTGGTTTAAAAATAGCTTGTAAGAAGCATTAATTTTTACCAACTAATAGCTTAAATTCCCTGCTCAGTATACAGTGAAAGGGAAATCTGCACATCCCTTGAAGGGTGCCCTCCTCTCAAGGAGTTTAGAGGATTTCTTTCTTTTTGCTGTAGTGTTGTGATACATATATGTCATAGGCTTTCCAAGTTTTGGCGTTCTCCTTTAATTATCTTTTTTCTTTTAAAAATATTTTTTTGAGGCAAAGTCTTGCTCTGTTGCCCACGCTGGAGTGCAGTGGCACGATCTCAGCTCTCTGCGGCCTCTGGCTCCTGGTTTCCAGTGATTCTACTGCCTCAGCCTCCCAGGTAGCTAGAATTACAGGCATGCACCACCACACTCGGCTAATTTTTGTATTTTTAGTAGAGACAGGGTTTCATTATGTTGGCTAGGCTGGTCACAAACTCCTTACCTCAGGTAATCCACCTGCCTCAGCCTCCCAAAGTACTAGGATTATCAGGCATGAGCCACCACTACCTGGCTGAGAATCTTTTTATAAATTGAGAATGTCAAAGTTCCCTACCCACCCACCTTTTTCTAAACTTAATTATATATACATTTCTCCCTCAGTATCCATGGAAGGTTGATCCCAGGTCCTTCCATAGATACCAAAATTTACAGCTGCTCCAGTCCCTGATATAAAATGGCATAGTATTTGCATATCACCTATACACTTCTTTCTGTATACTTTAACTCTTCTCTAGATTACTTACAAAACCTAATACAGTGTAAATGCTCTGTAAATAGTTGTTACACTGTGGTGTTTAGGGAATAATGACCAAAGAAGTCTGCACATGTTCAGTACAGACACCATTTTTTCCCTGTATTTGATCCACAGTTGGTGGAACCCATAGACACAGAGGGCTGGCTGTACCTTATTTCCCTATTACTCTTTCTCATAAAATAGAAAGTTGAAATTATTGTATAGGTTTAAGGCCATCTGTTAAAGCACAGCATGATATATTTGGGTATTTTTTTTTTTTTCCTGCCCACATGTTCTGACTAGATCAGTACTTTTTTATTAAAATTTAAGATTTGCTGGGGGTGGTGGCTCACTTCTGTAATCCCAGCAATTTGGGAGGCCAAGGTGGGCAGATCACCTGAGGCCAGAAGTTCAAGACCAACCTGACCAACATGGAGAAACCCCATCTCTATAAAATTAGTGGGGCGTGGTAGCACATTCCTGTAATCCCAGCTACTTAGGGAGGCTGAGTCAGGAGAATCACTTGAATCCAGGAGGTGGAGGTTGCAGTGAGCTCATGGTGCCATTGCGCTCCAGCCTGGACAAGAGTGAAACTCTGTCTCAAAAAAATAAATAAATAAATAAATAAATAAATTTTAAGGTTCAACTTCAGTTTTGATCATAATGTAGAGACATCAGTTTTATAGATTGTAGGTTAATTTGCTCTAATTGGGTTTTCACTGTTTAGGTTACCCCTCAAATGATGACAATTTTTTTTTTTTTGAGTGGGAGTCTCACTCTTGTCACCCAGGCTGGAGTGTAGTAGCGTGATCTCAGCTTGCTACAACCTCTGCCTCCCGGGTTCAAGCAATTCTCCTGCCTCAGCCTCCCAAGTAGCTGGGATTACAGGCGCCTGCCATCATGCCTGGCTAATTTTTGTACTTTTAGTAGAGATGCAGTTTCACCGCGTTGCCAGGCTGGTCTCGAATTCCTGACCTCTGGTAATCTGCCTGGCTCAGTCTCCCAGAGTGCTGGGATTATAGACGTGAGCCACCGCACCCAGTCATGATGACATTTTTTTTTTTTTTTTTTTGAGATGGAGACTCGCTATCTCTGTTGCCCAGGCTAGAGTGCCGTGGCGTGATCTCAGCTCACTGCAACCTCCTAGGTTCAAGCAATTCTCCTGCCTCATCCTCCCAAGTAGCTGAGACTACAGGCACATGCCCCCATGCCTAGCTATTTTTTTTGTATTTTTAGTAGACACAGAGTTTCACCATGTTAGCCAGGATGGTCTCAATCTCCTGACCTCATGATCTGCCCACCTTGGCCTCCCAAAGTGCTGAGATTACAGGCATGAGCCACCATGCCCAGACCATGATGACAATTTTTAACAGCTATTTTAATCCAAATTGATAGGGTAGTTCTTGCACAGACCCACTTGGTTAAAAAAAAGAGAAAAAGAAAATTTTAAAGGGTAATTTATTTTTCAAATAGACAGTATACACACTTGGATAAAATTCAAAAGGTGTAAAAGGAATATATATAATTCCCATTCTTCCCTCTAAGCTTTCCTTCCTAAAGGCAATTTATTAACTAGTTTCATGTGTATGCTTTAGAGATATTTAATTCACATGTAAAGATGGATGGTTATGTGCTTTTGTTTTTTGTTTTTTGTGACAGAGTCTTGCTCTGTCACCTAGGCTGGAGTGCAGTGGCACAATCTCAGCTCACTGCAACTTCCGCCTCCCAGGTTTAAGCGATTCTCCCGCCTCAGCCACCCAAGTAGCTGGGATTACAGGTGCACCACCATGCCTGGCTAATTTTTGTATTTTTTCGTAGAGATGGGATTTCACCATGTTGGTCAGGCCGTTCTCGAACTCCCGACCTTGTGATCTGCCCGCATTGGTCTCTCAAAGTGATGGAATTACAGGCGTGAGCCACCACGCCGGGCCAAAATGCACGTTTAAGAATAAAAAACTGGCCAGGCACTGTGGTTCACACCTGTAATTCCAGCACTTTGGGAGGATGAGGCGGAAGGATTGCTTGAGTCCAAGAGTTAGAGACCAGCGTGGGCAACATAGTGAGACCCTGTTTCTACATTAAAAGGCAATAATAAACAACTTTGAGATACATACAGTCAAATTAAGTGTACAATTTGAGTTTTGACAAATACACGTATAGTTGTACAGCGTCTACCAAAATAATGATTTTAAACATTTCTATCACTCCTCAGATTTTCTTCATGTCTGTTTATAGTCATTCCCTCTTCCAACTCTCTAGCCACTGGAACCATGGATCTGCTTTCTGTCACTACAGTTTTGCCTGTTCTAGAACGTCATATAAATGGAATCATACATCATGTAGCCTTATGTCTGGCTTCTTTCACTTAGCAGTATGCTTTTGAGATTCAGCTGTATCAATGCCTTCAGCCAAGGAAGTGTTGAATTAGTGTGTTAAATGTCTATTAGCCTAAGTTTGGCTTAGGGTTTTAAAATTAGTTACACTGGCTCATGAAATGGACTGATGGATCTTGTATTCTGCTTAGATAAATCTTAATGCTTGAGTTAAAAACCTTGATGTAATTCAGCATGGAAAAAAGTAACTCAGTTTGAAAGGTGCAAAAGATTAAGGCTAAATCAAAAGTAAAATTTCACTTAATGAACATGGCAGGACTTCAGAATTGTTCAGTTCAATGGTTAAATTGTTAAATTCAAATTATATTTTAATAACAACCTGTTGCTACAGCAGTGTCTTAAATAAAGCCAGGTGTTCTTAGTTATACTGACCTGTGCTGTCAGTAATATTTGAGAATGGGAACTACACAGTAGGCTATTTTTTTTCCCCTTGAGATAGGCAAGATATCTCTATTTTGGAGACACAGAATTCAAAAATTGAGATATTTGAGTAAGTTAACCATTTTCTCAATCCAGAGCCTTCTTTTTTTCAAACTTTAGTTTTGTACTCTAAGCATATAGACAGGATGAAACAACGTAATTGGTATAATAAAATGCCTACTTGAACACCTTAACTCTGAGATGGGGACTTAGTAAGTATTTGTGCTGCAAATTAAAAAATAAATAATATTTGTAATATGAAATCACACCTTTATAGCACTTAATAAGAGTCTGGTTTTTGCATTTAAAAAATCTTAGACTTTTTTTACTGTTGTAGTTTTAAAATATAATCGAAAACTAGTTCTTCTTGAGAACTTGTTTTTGTCTCAAAAACCAAGCTGAGGGGAAATGGAATATAGTATGATTTCCTGCCTTGTGATTTTTCAGGCATCTCCACCCAATAACAAGTCTCAAGTTTCTGGGCTTTTATGTTTAAAAAGCTGAGAAGCTGATAACTGGTTGTAAAGCATTACTACAGGTAGACCAGTCCCTTGACTACAAGATTTTTTTTTTTTTTTTTTGAGATGGTATCTTGCTCTGTTGCCCAGGCTGGAGTGCAGTGGCATCATCTTGGCTCACTGCAACTCTCTTTCCCAGGTTCAAGTGATTCTTCTGCCTCAGCCTCCCAAATAACTGGGATTACAGGTGTGTGCCACCATGCCCAGCTAATTTTTTTTTTCTTTTTTTTTTTGAGACAGAGTCTCGCTCTGTTGCCAGGCGCCCGGCTGGAGTGCAGTGGCACCATCTTGGCTCACTGCAACCTCTGCCTCTCGGATTCAAGCGATTCTCCTGCCTCAGCCTCCCGAGTAGCTGGGACTACAGGCATGTGTTACCATGTCCAGCTAATTTTTGTCTTTTTTAGTAGAGACAGGCTTGTTGCCAGGTGGGTCTCGAACTCCTGACCTCAAGTTACCTGCCTGCTCAGCCTCCCAAAGTGCTGGTATTACAGGTGATAGCCACTGTGCCTTGCCCATAATACATGTTTTACCTTCCTTATTTATTTGCTAAGCTCTGAACAAAGCAAAAATGATCCACTTTTGCATTGAAGAATCCAGAATACCTTAAAGATTCACTAGTCTACTCATTTCTGACTCTGAAGGAATGCTCTTAAAATAGTTTCACCAGCAATACGGAGAATATTGGCAACAATATAAACTTTAGTAATGGATAAACAGTACATTTCTGTTGAATACATTTGTTTTCTTTCTTTTTTTCTGAAGGAATTGAATGACCTGGCCCGTGACCCTCCAGCACAGTGTTCAGCAGGTCCTGTTGGAGATGATAGTAAGTATTTAAAAGGAATAATGGAGTAATAGCATAGCAGTGGTTATTTTGTGTGAAGAAACAATTACGCTATAGGGAAGAGGCAGTGTTTAACCTTTAGTGGCCCGTGAAGGGAGCAACTCTATGTTCATCACATTTTCATCTGTGTTGTTCATTACATTTTGAATCTTCTGCCAGTTATTGGCTGTATAGTTGTTCTGGTCCCCTCCTACCCGACCTTCATCCTTTTTGGGTATTTTCCTGGAGTGAAATATTTGAGCTTTTACCTACAACTAGCTATTATTCTTGAGAAAGATAATACTAAGGATGATGGTATGTGTGTCTGCATCTGACTTTCTACTGGCTCATACTTGCGAAATCAGGTTTTTATTTTTTATTATTTTTTGGGACAGAGTCTCGCTCTGTCACCCAGGCTGGAGTGCAGTGGCGTGATCTCAGCTCACTGCAGCCTCTGCCTCCTGGGTTCAAGTGATTCTCGTGCCTCAGCCTCTCGAATAGCTGGGATTACAGGTGCATGCCACCACGCCTGACTAATTTTTGTATTTTTAGTAGGGTTGGGGTTTCGCCATGTTGGCCAGGCTGGTCTCGAATTCCTGACCTCAAGTGATCTGCCCACCTTGGCCTCCCAAAGTGCTGGAATTACAGGGGTGAACCACTGCACGCAGCCAAAAGCAGGTGTTTATTTTTAATGTTCAATGTATCTGCTTAATTGTGTCTAAAATAATTTATGAGAGGATCTTAATGCATACATTGGGTAATAATTTCCTCTATGTTCCACTTTGTTTCAACATAGTTTTTTCCCATATAGTGTCTTTTAACTTTTTTTTTTTTGAGACGGAGTTTTGCTCTTGTTGCCCAGGCTGGAGTGCAGTGGCTCGATCTCAGCTCACTGCAACCTCCGCCTCCTGGGTTCAAGCGATTGGCCTGCCTCAGCCTCCTGAGTAGCTGGTATTACCTGCATGTGCGCCACGCCTGGCTAATTTTTTTAAAATTAAAAAAATTTTTTTTTATTTTTAGTAGAGATGGGTTTCACCATATTGCCCAGGCTGGTCTCGAGTGAACTCCTGACCTCATTATCCACCCGCCTTGGCCTCCCAAAGTGCTGGGATTACAGGCATGAGCCACCACGCCTGGCCCTTTAACTTTTTTTTAAAGAGGGTGTATTTGAATGAGACTGTGCTATGTAATGTAAAACTAATTCACAAAAAACCTGTAACATTTGGTTGGGTGTGATGGCTCACGTCTGCAATCCCAGCACTTTGGGAGACCAAGGCAGGTGGGACAGTTGAGACCCGGAGTTAAGACCCGCTTGGCCAACATGGTGAAACCCTGTCTCTACAAAAAACACACAAAAATTAGCTGGACGTGATGGCACATGCTGGTAGTTCCAGCTACTTGGAAGGCTGAGGTGGGAGGATCACTTGAGTCTGGGAAGCAGAAGATGCAGTGAACTAGAATCGTGCCACTGCACTCCAGCCTGGGCGACAGAGCAAAACACTGTCTCAAAAAAACAAAAACAAGGCCAGGCGCAGTGGCTCATACCTGTAATCCCAGCACTTTGGGAGGCCAAGGCGGGTGGATAATGAGGTCAGGAGTTCAAGACCAGCCTGGCCAAGATGGTGAAACCCCTTCTCAACTAAAAATACAAAAAAAGTTAGCCAGGCATGGTGGCAGGCACCTGTAATCCCAGCTACTCGGGAGGCTGAGGCAGAGAATTGCTTGAACCCAGGAGTTTGAGCTTGCAGTGAGCTGAGATCGAGCCACTGTACTACAGCCTGGGTGACAGAGTGAGACTTTGTCTCAAAAAAACAAAAACAAAACCCAAAAAATTTGTAACATTTAACAAATAATATTTTAAAGTAAACATACTTATAAACATTAAGAAAAGTATGTAGATTAAGAACAAGATAAGTACATGGTTAAATTACCTTGTGTTTAAAATTGTTTTTGTTTTGTTTTCTTTTCTGAGACAGTCTCACTCTGTCACCCAGACTGGAGTGCAGTGGCGGGATCTCGGCTCACTGCAACCTCTGCCTCCAGTCTTTAAACAATTCTCGTGCCTCTCCTTCCGCGTAGCTGGGATTACCGGCACCTGCCACCATGCCTGGCTAATTTTTGTAGTTTTAATAGAGATAGGGTTTCACCATCTTGGCCAGGCTGGTCTTGAACTCCTGACCTCAGGTGATCTGCCTGCCTCGGCCTTCCAGAGTTCTAAGATTATAGGCATGAGCTACCACGCCCAGCCTCAAATTATTTTTTCCTGATTTTTCTTTTTCTTTCTTTCTTTTTTTTTTTTTTTTTTTTTTTTTTTTTTTTTTTTTTTTTTGGTTTGAGATTGAGTGTCGCTATGTCACCTAGGGTGGAGTGTAGTGGCGCAATCTCAGCTCACTGCAACCTCTGCCTCCTGGATTCAAGCAATTCTTCTGCCTCAGTCTCCTGAGTAGCTAGGACTACAGGTGTGTGCCACCACACCCAGCTAAGTTTTTGTATTTTTAGTAGAGGTAGTGTTTCACCATGTTAGCCAGGATGGTCTTGATCTCCTGACCTTGTGATCCACCTACCTCGGCCTTCCAAAGTGCTCGGATTACAGGTGTTCGCCACCACGCCCTGCCATATTTTTTCCTGATTTTTCTTAATAATGTTGTGTCTGGGCTAGGCCTGTAATCTCAGTGCTTTGGGAGACTGAGGCAGGCAGATCAGTGGAGCCCAGGAGTGTGAGACCAGCCTGGGCAACATGGCAAAACCCTATCTCTACAAAAAGATGCAAAAGTTAGCCTGACATGGTAGTGCATGCCTGTAGCCCCAGCTACTTGAGAGTTTGAGGTGCGAGGATCACTTGAGTCCAGAAAGTTGAGGCTTCAGTGAGCCAATATTATGCCACTGCACTCCAGCCTGAGGAACAGGAGCAAGACTCCCATCTCAAAAAAAAAAAATGAAAAAAAGGATGTGTCTGGTCTGCTAACTCCTGAAGAATCAAAGCAAGGCCCTTTTACAAGGATTACTTTACAAATAAATAAGTATCATAAGTTATGAGTCTTAAGTACATGTCATGAAAAATGTCATTTACATTTTTATATTCTAATTTACCTAGCATGAGTAACTATAGTATTTGGTGCCAAACAGGGCAGGCTAAATACTTAAACCATACAAAATGATTTAGTAAGTGCTCTTATATACATTGTCTCATGTAAGCCTTACAACAACTCATTTAGGTGAGTAGAGTAGAAATTTTAAACTGTTTTAGAAAAGAGTCCCATGAGAAGCTCATGGAGATTCTCCAAGTGGACTCATTCTCAGGTTTTCTGATTGTAGTTTGTCATTCCACCGTATCATATGGTCCACATAATCAGTGTACTCTTTCTGTTAAGTTGGAAAAATGCTTTTGTTTTAGGTAAATTCCTCAAAGTTAAATTAAGAATGGCTGAAAATCTTAAATTAAAAGTGGTTGGAGTCAGGATTTGATTTCATTTTTGAAGTTTTCCTTAGCATGCTAAAGTAATTTGTCTTTGCTTTGCTTCTGCCATAGTTAGCAATATTACATTACTTTCTTAGACTCAAAAATTGTTTCCTTTGGAGAGTTAAATAAAACTCTACCACAGCCGATTGCGGTAGCTCATGCCTGTAATCCTAGCACTTTGGGAGGCCAGGAGTTCAAGATCAGTCTGGCCAACATGGTGAAACCCCGTCTCCACTAAAAATATAAAAATTAGTTGGGCGTAGTGGCATCTGTCTGTAATCCCAGCTGCCTGGGAGGCTGAGGCAGGAAAATCACTACGGGAGGTGGAGATTGTAGTGAGCTGAGATCACGCCACTGCACTCTAGCCTGGGTGATAAGAGCAAGACCCCATCTCCCAAAAAAAAAAAAAAAAAAAGTTGGGCACAGTGGCTTACACCTATAATCCCTGCACTTTGGGAGGCCGAGGCGGGCAGATCACGAGATAAGAGATCGAGACCATCCTGGCCAACTTGGTGAAACCCCGTCTCTACTAAAAATATAAAAATTAGCTGGGCGTGGTGTCATATGTCTGTAGTCCTAGCTACTCAGGAGACAAGCAGGAGAATTGAACCTGGGAGGCAGAGGTTGCAGTGAACTGAGATCACTGCACACTCCAGCCTGGTGACAGAGCAACACTCTGTCTCAAAAAAAAGGGAAAAAAAAAAACCTCCTGTAACTCAATATAAAAATAAATAACCCAATTTAAAAATGGTCAAAGGATTCGAATAGACATTTCTCCAGAGAAGATGGCCAGTGAAAGATGAAAAGATGCCCAACATCATTTGTCATCAGGGAAATACAAATCAAAACTACAGTAAAGAAGAGCCAGGCACAGTGGCTCATGCCGGTAATCTCAGCTACTAGGGAGACTGAGACTGGAGGATCACTTGAGGTTAGGAGTTTTAGGCCAAATTGGGCAGTAAAGCAAGACCCCATCTTTAAAACTACAAATTAGCTGGGAGTGGTGCCTCATGCTTATAGTCCCAGCTACTCACGAAGCTGAGGTAGTAGGAAGACTTGAGCCCAGATGTTTGAGGCTGCAGTGAGCCAGGATTGGGCCTCTATACTCTAGCTTATATAGCACATTCAGACCCAGTCTCTTAAAAAAAAAAAAACAAGTATTGATCAGGTCTTTCTGATGAACCCCACAGAAGAGTATACAAAGTATAATTGGATAGCTAAATGTACTTTCATTGTCTTATTTTTATTATAAGGAGTCAGAATTTAATCTTAGGAGAATGAAGAGAGAAGCTGTTGGCCTTTTGAAACTTGTGAGCTCCCTTTGACTATCCTGGTACCCGAATCCCTCAGTACCACATGTTATTGATATTTAGTGTTAAAATAAAGTGGAGACTTGTGCTTTATTTTAAAACATCCAGATTTTAATGTACCAGTAAATTTTTTTCCACTTTGCTGCAAAGATCTGGTAAGCAGGAAGAAATGTACTTCCTGAAAGAAGTAAGCTGAAGATTTAATGGCTATATAATCTGTTTCCTTCTCCCCTCCATCTCTCCCTCCCTTCTCTCTCTCATCTTCTTCTCGTCTGGTCTTCTTTCAAGGCAGGGTCTCACTTTGTTGCCCAGGCTAGAATGCAGTGATACAATTAGAGCTCACTGAAGCCTCAAACTCCTGGGTTCAAGGGAACCTTCCACCTCAACCTCCTGAGTAGCTGGGACTGTGGGCACATGTCCCTACACTCCTGGCTAATTTTAAAAAAATTGTAGCAATAGGGTCTCACCATGTTGCCTAGGCTGGTCTTGAACTTCTGGGCTCAAGTGATCTTCCTGCCTCTGCCTCCCAAAGACCTGTGATTACAGACGTTGAGCCTCTGTACTCAGCTTTCTTTTGTTTTGGACACTTGGTAAATGTGACTCTCTTGAGAACTATACATTCAGGTGTAGGTCTCTGGAGATTCAGTCTGATATTATCAAATATTCTCACTGTCCCCCCCCCCCCCTTTTTTTTTTGGAGACGAAGTCTCAATCTGTCGCCCAGGCTGGAGTGCAATGGCACGATCTCTGATCTCTGCCTCCTGGATTCAGATTCTTCTGCCTCTGCCTCCTGAATAGCTGGGATTACAGGCATGCACCACCATGCCCGGCTGATTTTTTGTAGTTTTAGTAGAGTTGGAGTTTCACCATGTTGGCCAGGCTGGTCTTGAACTCCTGACTTCAGGTGATCTACCCACCTTGCCCTTGCAAAGTGCTAGGATGCCAGGCGTGAGCCACCATTCCTGCCTGTCCCTTTTAACCTCAAGGCTTCATCCACAATAGTAAAGAGTAATCATTCATCTGTGAACTTCATATTTAAACTCTCATAACTTAACAGTTTGTGTAATTTGGTTTGATAGTATCAAACCAACATAGTGGTGGGAACTTGTTTTTGTTTTTTACTATCAAAACTTTTTCTTTTGGTCAATTTTGATCAATCCTAAGATGGATCATTAAATGAAAAATTTTTGAAATAGATGTTTATGTAAAATGTAGTAATATTTTACGCTTATAGGCCAGTATTTCATTCAGTAACTATTTCTGGGGTCCTTTCTACTTGAACCTCTAGTAATTCCTGAGCTATTTCTTCATTTTTTTTTTCAGATGGAGTCTTGCTCTGTCGCCCAGGCTGGAGTGCAGTGGCGCAAACTCAGCTCACTGCAACCTTCACCTCCCAATTCAAGCAATTCCCCTGACTTAACCTCCTGAATAGTTGGGACTACAGGCGTGCACCACCATGCCTGGCTAATTTTTTGTATTTTAGTAGAGATGGAGTTTCATTGTGTTAGGATGGTCTCAGTCTCCTGACCTTGTGTTCTGCCCACCTCAGCCTCCCAAAGTGCTGGGATTACAGGTGTGAGCCACTGCGCTGGCCATACTTGAGCTGTTTCTAAAAACACTGTAATGTGAGGCAGGTTTGGTACTCTCTCACTACCTTCTTTCATTTATACTTCTACCTATAAGATCTAGCGGTCTAGAAAGGCTTCCAGAGAGTAACCTAAATCAGTGGTTCCAGTAGGTATCTTTATATTTAACCAGTGTGACAAAATTCTCAAGATTTAAATGGTAGGTCTTTAAGTGCTTTTATTAATTAAACTCATCTTAATGGGTTTTAGTTTCTCTTTCTCTGCCTTTTTATTGGTACTGTAGATTCTAGATCATTTTATGAGAGCCATAAAAATTGTCTTAGTTGCTACATTAGTAATTTTCTTCTTCCTTTTTCTTCTCACTCCTATTTGAAAGACTTAGCCCTGTGTATGTATTTTTGCTTATTTTTTTTGATGGTGGAATTTGACCTTCATAACAGTGAAGACATTAATAAGTATAGTGTTATTCAAATGTGAATAGGTTTTTATCCAGAGCTTAATCCCAATGGATTACACATGTTTAGTCCTACTGGCATGTTAAATAGATATGATCTATGAACTATGTGGATATAGATTACAGATGAAATCATCTATGATATTGAGTGTAAGAGTTCACAATAATGTAAGCCTTTTAGAATGGCTCATGACTATAATTTCAGCACTTTGGGAGGCCAAGGCAGGAGGATTGCTTGAGGCCAGGAGTTCAAGACCAGCTTGGGGCCACATAGCAAGACCCTGTCTTTGGGAAAATAAAAATTATGGCCGGGCGTGGTGGCTCATGCCTGTAATCCCAGTACTTTGGGAGGCTGAGCCAGGTGAATCACGAGTTCAAGAGATCAAGACCATCCTGGCTAACACGGTGAAACCTCGTTTCTAATAATATAAAAAATTAGCTGGGCATGGTGGCATGTGCCTATAGTCCCAGACACTCTGGAGGCTGAGGCAGGAGAATCGCTTGAACCTGGGAGACAGAGATAGCAGTTAGCCGAGATCACATCACTGCACTCCAGCCTGGCGACAGAGCAAAACCCCATCTCAAAAAAAGAAAAAGTAAAAATTTTAAAAATTAGCAGGACATGGTGACATTTGCCTGTAGTCTGAGCTACTCTGGTAGCTGAGGTGGGAGGATCACTTGAGCCCAGGAGTTTGAGGCTTCAGTGAGCCAAGGTTGTGCCACTGTACTCCAGTCTGAGCAATAGAGTGGGACAGTGTCTCTTTTAAAAAATTTTTTTTTTAAATCTTGGCACAGTAGCTCACACCTGTAATTCCAGCACTTTGGGAGACTGAAACGGGTGGATCATGAGGTCAGGAGTTGAAGACAAGCCTGACCAATAAGGTGAAACTCTGTCTCTACTAAAAATACAAAACATTAGCTGGGCGTGGTGGCACACACCTGTAGTCTCAGCTACTCCGGAGGCTGAAGCAGGAGAATCACTTCATCCTGGGAGACAGAGGTTGCGGTGAACCAAGATTGCACCTCTGCATTCTAGTCTGGGTGACAGATCAAGACTGTGTCTCAAAAAAAAAAAATTTTTTTTTTTTTACTTGATATAAAAATCCAGGAGGGTCTGGGTACAGTGGCTTATTATGCTTGTTATCCCAGCACTTTTGGAGGCTGAGATGAGGGGATCACTTGAGTATGGGAGTTCAAGATCAGCCTGGGCATCATGACAATATCCTACCTCTACAGAAAATTAAAAAATTAGCTGGGTGTGGTGGCGTGTGCCTATAGTCTCAGCTACTTGGGCGGCTGAGACAGGGTCATTTGAGCCTGCGAGGTGGAGGTTGCAGTGAGCTGAGGTTGCACTCTTTACTCCAGTCTAGGGGACAGGAGTGAAACCCTGTCTCTCTCTCTCTTTTTTTTTTTTTTTTGACTCTGTCTCTAAATAAATAAAAATAACAATCCAGGAGAGCAGAGTACAAGCTGTGGCAGCATTGGGAGTCATGGCAGGACAAAGTTTAGAAAGTTTCTTTTACTCTGACAGAGTATTGGTTGAAATGATGGGTGCCAAAACTGTAACCAAAGGAGGCATTATGCTTCCAGAATAATCTCAAGGAAAAATATTGCAAGCAACAGTAATGTTGACAGTTGATGAATTGAGCTCTAAAGGAAAGGGTGAAGAAATTCCACCAGTTAGTGAGAATGTTAGAGTTACAGTTCTAGAATATAGGGGCACCAAAGTAGTTCTAGATGACAAGTTTTCTTTCTTATTTAGAGATGACAACATTCTTAGAAAGTATGTAGACTGAAATAAATTACTGTTGAAATGACATCAATGTGAAGCTGTCCATTCCACTGAAGTTCTGATACCTTTCATCATGTAATTTCCATGTCTCTTTTTTATAATAAACGAATAATATAACTAACGATAGAAGTAAAATCCTAATGCTGGCCGGGTGCGGTGGCTCACGCTTGTAATCCCAGCACTTTGGGAAGCTGAGGTGGGTGGATCACTTGAGGTCAGGAGTTTGAAACCAGCCTGTCCAACGTGGCGAAACCCCGTCTCCACTTAAAATACAAAATTAGCTGGGCATGGTGGTGCATGCCTGTAATCCCAGCTACTTGGGAGGCTGAGGCAGGAGAATTGATTGAATCTGAGAGGCGGAGGTTGTAGTGAGCCAGGATAGTGCCACTGCACTCCAGCCTGGGCAACAAGAGCAAAACTACATCTCAAAAAAAAAAAAAAGTCCAAATGCTGACATTGTCCAGAAAAAATTACAGATGTGTTTATAATTGTTATAAAGGTGAACTGCTGAAACTTGTTCAGCGAAATATTTTGATATGAATTACTGCTTCAATTTTATATTAGAAATTCACACACAAGTTAAAATAGAAAAACTGCCAATACCTGATTTCTGTCCCCTAATTTTCTACTTACAGTCTTATATGTAGTTACCTTTTGACCCCATGGGGAAAAAAAAAATATATATATATATATATAATCTAACATAGGGAGCTACAAATAACAGAAAGAAGAAAAATAATTTTTTTTGGACAGTGAAATGTTTCTTGATCTTAAGCACATTCTCCATGTAATTGGCATGCTAGCTGGATGTCTTTTGGCATACTTGTTACATATTTGGCATGAGTAGCACAAAAGTTAATGTCTTCATAAAGGCGCATCAGATAGGCTTCACTTGCCTCCTGCAAAGCACCAATAGCCGGAAGTGTCGATTTGTTTTGAAGTCTGAGCAACTTCTTGTATCAGGTGCTGGAAAGGAAGTTTGCTAATCAGAAGTTCAGTGGACTTCTCATGAAATCTGTTTTCACGGAGTACCACAGTACCAGACCTGTATCAGTGAGGTATCTTCACTCTTCAGTAAAGGGTATACTCTTGTGAGTGACTTCTGTAGCCAGTTGCTTCATGGGTGCTTTACCACTGGGTCAGTTTGCTGGTAATCTGCCTTGTACTAATCATGATCTAGAGACCTCCTTACTTATCCCCCTTCTCAGCAAGCTAGAGGTAGCACAGGCACTAGAGATGAGGGTGCCACTGTGGCAGGCAGTGGCTGAGGACACTTAAATGAAGTGCTTTCTTATTATTATCTTACCTAAATCTTGCAATCTTGAGCAGGAATGCAGGTACAATTAATACTCTTCCATTATAACCACAAATTTAAATAACAAAATAATTAAGTAGAAGAACAGGTCCCTTGACCAGTTGGTCATTGTTTAGTCTAATAGTGTTTTTAGCCTTGTTATTGGGGTTTGTTAATTCTAATTATCAATGTTTTATTTACTCAAATCATATTTATGATTAAAAAGAGTGAGACTCATGTGTATGCGTGTGTGTGTGTGTGTGTGTGTGTGTGTGTGTGTGTGTGTGTGTGTGTGTGTCTTTTAATTTTTTTTTGGAAACAGAGTCTTGCTATGTTGCCTGGGCTGGACTTGAACTCCTGGGCTCAAACTGTCTTCCCACCTCAGCCTCCTGGGTAGTTGGGACTGCAGGTGCCCACTTTTGTTTCTTTAAACAGCACATAAGGGTCCTTTTATAGGACTTCTCTTGAAGATAACTCTCTCCAGTTTTAGTGGCCCAGAATGGCTTTCTCCTTGGCTTACTCAATTGATTAAATGGTCAGCAGAAAATAATATGTTTCTAAGTACTAGTGAGGGATAATCTAAGGAAGGGAGCCTCAGCAGTTCCTATCCTTTACCTTTAACTCCTAATCAACAAGGTGCTATTTTTGGGTTCAGGTCCCAGTGAGCAACAAACCAACCATAGGGATTAGTTTGATATTAAGGAGGCTGGAAAGGACTTTAGGACTTGGACTGACATTCTGGTGGACACAAGTTACCTGCTTTCGATTCTTCAACTGTAACTCCAGTGACAACTTCCCTTAGGTTGCTCAGATCATAGTATGAATATTAAGTGTGCTAAGCAGTAGCTTGCTTGTAAGTAAAAACTCTGGCTTTTGATCTCTCATGCTGTACTTAGTAGCATGAGAACATGGAACAAGCTCCATTTTCTGCATTTGGAAGAGATTTATTTATTGAACAAGATTATAACTTACTGGAATTATCCCTAGAGCTTGTAATCAAGCTTGGGCTTTCAGCTAATATTTTCTTTTTAAATTTTACTCCTTTTTTCTCTTTAACTTATCCTTGACGTTAGAAGAGATGATGTTTTTATTTCTTTAATGAGGGCCAGAAATCTACAGACCTACTTAAGAGTGCTTAGAAATTTTTTCTCATTGTTAAAACCAGGCTTTCCTTGACTTCACTGTTTTGCCCCCCGTATAACAGCATTTTAAAAGGAGTCATACCTGTAATCCCAGCACTTTAGGAGGCTGAGGTGGATAGATCATCTGAGGTCCGGAGTTCAAGACCTGGGCAAACGTGGCAAAATCCCGTCTCTACTAAAAATACAAAAATTAGCCAGGTGTGGTGGCACACACCTATAGTCCCAGCTACTTGGAAGGCTGAGGCAGGAGAATTGCTTGAATCCAGAAGGCAGAGGGTGCAGTGAGCCGAGATTTTGCCACTGCACTCCAGCCTGGGCGACAGAGTAAGACTCCGTCTCCAAAAAAAAAAAAAGGAGTATATTATATGTAATTGTCTTGAGGAAATGATATACCCTGTTAGGTAAAGAAATAACTGTTTAAAGGTAGAACTGTGAACCTTGTCAAGAAGTTTGTTTCCCTGAAAGTTTCACGTTTCAAAAAGCTTTAGCCCCAAATACTTTGTTTGTTGTTGTTGTTGTTGTTGTTGTTGTTGTTGTTGTTGTTGTTGTTGAGAGTCTCACTCTGTTGCTTAGGCTGGAGTGCAGTGGCGCAATCATGGCTTATTGCTGCTTTCATTTCTCAGGCTCAAACAGTCCTCTCACCACAGCCTCTCAACGTATTGGGATTATAGGCGTGAGTCACCACACCTGGCTCCAAATATTTTTCATTGAGCACCTTATCAATGTTCTCGGTCATGCTAGTCATTTTCTTGTTTCTTTAGACTCTTGATTTAGGTTCCTCATCTTGCTAATACTCATGATCACACTATTTATAAATGAATTTGGATTAGAAGGGGAGTGATATGTTACTATGGTATAGATACAATGTGGATATTGTTACATGGTGACCTTTTTCTTGTTATTTTTCAGTGTTCCATTGGCAAGCTACAATAATGGGGCCAGTAAGTATTCAGATTAATTTCAGAATAAACAGTTTATGTAATTTACTCATTTTAATCCCACTTTTCTTGTCATCAACAGAATGACAGTCCCTATCAGGGTGGAGTATTTTTCTTGACAATTCATTTCCCAACAGATTACCCCTTCAAACCACCTAAGGTAATTGGAATGTGGCAATCGTTTTTAATGTGCTTTCTACAATACTAATAAACTAGTTTACAAAGTTTCCTTTCTTTCTGTAGGTTGCATTTACAACAAGAATTTATCATCCAAATATTAACAGTAATGGCAGCATTTGTCTTGATATTCTGCGGTCACAGTGGTCTCCAGCACTAACTATTTCAAAAGGTAAAAATGAGTATTTGATATCAAGATAAAGGATAAAGCAACCGTGTCTTTCTTTTTTAAGTTGTTTATTTTTGAAAAGATTACTCATGTTTCTTTGAAGAAGAGGTGGCAATTCTTATTCTGAAATGGACCTTGAGAACTGGAAAAGAGTTGGATTTTTCAAGCAAAAATATTCCTTGGTGTGGTGACTAGTCTGTCAGCTGTGCTACTCAAGCTTAGTTAGAAGATGGACACTGGTATGAATGTTTTTGTTTTTGTTTCTTGAGATGGAGTCTCACTGTTGTCATGCAGGCTGGAGTGCAGTGGCGCGATCTCAACTCACTTGCAACCTCTGCTTTCTGGGTTCAAGCAATTCCCCTGCCTCAGCCTCCCACGTAGCTGGGATTACAGATGCTTGCCACTACGGCCAGCTAATTTTTGTATTTTTAGTAGAGACGGGGTTTTGTCATATTGGCCAGGCTGGTCTCGAATGCCTGACCTCATGATCTGCCTGCCTAAGCCTCCCAAAGTGCTGGGATTACAGGTGCGAGCCACAGCGCCCAACCAAATAATCTAGAAATTTATTAAGGAAAACAAAAATGAATGTATGTGGCCAGCCATGGTGGCTCATGCCTGTAATCCCAGCACTTTGGGAGGCTGAGGTGGGTGGATCATTTGAGGTCAGGAATTCCAGACCATGCTCAGCGTGATGAAACCCTGTCTCTACTAAAAATACAAAATTAGCTGGACATGGTGGCACATGCCTGTAATTCCAGCTACTTGGGAGGCTGAGGCAGGAGAATCTCTTGAACCTGGGAGGCGGAGTTTGCAATGAGCCAGAATCACGTCACTGCACTCCAGCCTGGGTGACAGAGTAAAACGTGAGACTTGTCTCAAAAAAAAAAAAGAATATTTATCACTTCTCACCACTCTATTCTGAAAGGTGATAAAAGAAAAGAGCTCACAGGTTGTACTTTTCTCAAAATGAAATTAGTTGTTTAAGAGAAAAATCAAATATGGTAATGGGTTAATATGTCTAAAATATGAAGTACAAAAGTCAGGAAAAAATTCAGATCCCAATAGATGAATGGACACAGGGGAACCAAGGATTAAAAAAGTAAATGTTAAGTTCCCATTTTTCAACTTTTTAATTAACAACGATCTGTTAAAAAAAAGATGAAATGCTACTGAGGTACATTGAAATGAACACTCATATACTTCAAGTAGAACTATAGATTTGTAGAGCCCAGTCTGCCATTATGTATTTAGAGACTTAATCATCCATGCCCATTCACCCAATAATTCTAGTTTCATTTATTTATACTAAGAAAACAATCCCAAATGCTGAAAAAGCTTTGTATGCAAGTACATTTGTGACAGTGTGAATTAGTTCTGGAAATTAGAAGTTACTTACAGTAGAGGAAGAAATAAATTGGTTTTAGCACATGCATTTAAAAGAATATTGATCCTGGCCAGGGATGGTGGCCAATGCCTGTAATCCCAGCACTTTGTGAGGCTGAGGTGACAGATCACTTGAGGCCAGTAGTTCGAGACCAGCTTGACCAACATGGCAAAATTCTGTCTTTACTAAAAATTCAAAAATTAGCCCTCTGTGATGACATGAGCCTGTAGTCCCAGCAACTCGGGAGGCTAAGGCAGGACAATCACTTGAACACAGGAGACGGAGGTTGCAGTGAGCCAAGATAGTACCACTGCACTCCAGTGTGGGTGACAGAGGGAGACGCTCTCTCAAAAAAAAGAATATTGCCTTGCTAGTATTAAGGATATTTGGAAGAAAATAAATAATTTTTTTAAAAAAGAATATTGATCCTTACAGATATTGGGAAAATAGGAAAATATTATGTTCAAAAAAAGCAGAAGAGAGTTCTATAAAGCAACAGTTATATAGAAAAGTATGTTAAGTGGCCAGAAATCGACAAGCAATGTTAGTTTGGTATTTGTGTGGTGAAATGTGGTATGAAATTTTTGTTGTTGTTGTTGAGATGGAGTTTCATTCTTGTTGCCCAGGCTGGAGTGCAATGATGCGACCTCGGCTCATTTCTAAAAGGCCTCCTGGTTTGAAGTGATTCTCCTGCCTTAGCCTCCCAAGTAGCTGGGATTACAAGTGCCCACCTCCATGCCAAGCTAATTTTTGTATTTTTAGTAGAGACGGGGTTTCACCATGTGGGCCAGGCTGGTCTTGAACTCCTGATCTCAGGTGATCGGCCTGCCCGACCTCAGGTGATCCTCCCGCTTCGGCCTCCCAAAGTGCTGGGATTATAGGCATGAGCCACCACGCCTGACGGCAAATTAATTTTTTAAAGCAAACAAAACTGTGAGGCATTAATTTAAAATTTCTGGAGTCCTAAGCAGAAATAAAAACAGAATGCCAGAGAACAACATTTTTTAAAGTTGTAATGAAATAATTTTTTAGAGAAGTGTCTTCTTTTCTTTTCGTGGGCTCCCTTACAATTCAAAAGCTACTTGAGAAAGTGTGGGCCTGTTTTTGTAATTGCCTGCCTGGTGAAGGTCCCATTGGTTGCACTTCCTTCACCCAGTAGCAATAGAGATATAAATCTAGTAGTGGGACCAAGAGAAGTGGAATTATGTGAGAGGCGTGTGTTTGGTTGAGTGGGGTGTTCAAGGCAAAAGATAGCTGAAATTATTGCCATATCTCTTTTTGTTTTTCCCCTTCTCTTGCCTAGCCTTGATTTTTTTTCAGCTATTGTAAATGATGAGGGCTATTACAAGTTTGATTTGTTAGGTTCTCTCTAGCTGGATAGCTATCCTTTAAAATAATTGCAGTGCCATTTTGTTGAATTTGATTGTATTAACTGTCTTAGGTTTAAGGTTTTTCTTTGTTGTTTTTTTATCCTTTTGAGACAGAGTCTCGCTGTGTTGCCCAGACTGAAGTGTAGTGGTGTGATCTTGGCTTACTGCAACCTCTGCCTCCCGGATTCAAGCGATTCTCCTGCCTCAGCCTCTCCCGAGTAGCTGGGACTATAGGCACATGCCACCATGCCTGGCTAATTTTTTGTATTTTTAGTAGAGATGGGGTTTCACTGTGTTAGCCAGGATGGTCTCAATCTCCTGATCTCATGATCCACCCACCTTGGCCTCACAAAGGTTTAAGGTTTTAATGAGTCTCTTTTGTAAATGGAATGTATGTCAAGTAGTTTTATGAAACACCTTAATCCTTTGTGATATTATTTCTTTAACATATAGTCTGTCTTCAAGGACAGAAATTTTGACCCAGTATTCCCTCTACTTTGAAGATACATAATGGGAACCTAAATATAAAAAAAATCGTAAAGGAAATAGATAAGTGTGTCATAAAGCCATTTGATTGTATGTTTTTAGATTGTTCTGTGGGTTATAACACTAGTGAAAATGATTAATACTGGCCAGGCAACATGGCTCATGCCTGTAATCCACTTTGGAAGGCCGAGGAGGGTGGATCACTTGAGGTCAGTTCAAGAACAGCCTGGCCAACATGGTGAAACCCCATTTCTACCAGTAATACAGAAATTAGCTGGGCATGGTGGTGTGTATCTGTAGTCCCAATTACTCAGGAGGCTGAGGCACGAGAATCGCTAGAACCCAGGAGGCAGAGTTTGCAGTGAGCCAAGATCATGCCACTGCACTCCAGCCTGGGCAACAGAGTGAGACTCTGTCCCCCTCCCCTCCCCGCCAAAAAAAGCAGTACTGATGAAGAATATATATAGGTAAAAGTTCAGTGAAGAGACTATACAGGTTATAGAAGTAAGAATTATTCTCTTTACAGAAGAGGAAGGTATAGTATATGTATTAGTCCATTCTTGCACTGCTATAAAGAAATACCTGAGACTGGATAATTTATAAGGAAAAGAGGTTTAATTGGCTCACAGTTTCAGGGGCTATCCAGGAAGTAAGGCAGCATCTGCTTCTGGGGAGGCCTCAGGGAGCTTTTACTCGTGGCAGAAGACAGAGTGAGAGCTACCTGTCTCACATGTCAGGAGCAGGACCAAGAGAGAGATAGGAGGAGATGCCACACACTATTAAACAACCAGATCTAGGCTGGGCGGGTGGATCACGAGGTCGGGAGTTCTAGACCAGCCTGACCAACATGATGAAACCACCTGTCTATTTAGAAAACAAACAAACAAACAAATAGCCAGATCTCATGAGAACTCTGTTACAAGAACAGCACCAAAAGGATGGTGCTAAAGCATTCATGAAGGATCCACCCCTATGATCCAGTTGCCTCCTCCCAGGCCCCAGCTCCAACATTGAGGATTACAATTGAACATGAGATTTGTGTGGGGACACAGATCCAAACCATATCAGTATTTTATAAGCCAAAATGAATTTTTCACGAATTCAAGAAGCTAAGTAGTATACTAAGAATCTTTTCACAAGGTCCAAATAGCCAGTTATCCCACTTTTCTTCCCTGGAAAGAAAGTCAGAAAAGCTCTTTCTTTAAAATGTATCCTTTAAAGTTGACTTATTAGAATAACAAGAAGAATGAGTTAAAGGAACATTCAAACATTTCTAACTCTTTGTTGTCATTTCCAGGAAATACATGAAGTTTTTCCTAACTGATGTTAGAATGTTCTGTGCTTGAAGAGGGCTTCAGGTGATGACACCTGACAATGGGAAAATGTTTTTGAAATGCCAGCTGCCAGAATTGTGGGCAACAGGAATGAAGAGTCAGAAAACATCTTTCCTGATTTTTCAAAAACAGAAAAAAACTTTTCATATACTCTTTTTTTTTTTTGAGTCAGAGTCTTGCTTTGTTGCCCAGGCTGGAGTATAGTGGTGCGATCTTGGCTTACTGCAACCTCCGTCTCCCGGGTTCAAGCAGTTCTTCCTCCTTTAGCCTCCCAAATAGCTGGGATTACAGATGCCCACCACCACGCCCAGCTAGTTTTTTTGCTTTGTTTTGTTTTTTGAGATGGAGTCTCGCTCTGTCCCCAGGCTGGAGTGCAGTGACACAATCTCGGCTCACTGCAACCTCTGCCTCCTGAGTTCAAGTGGTTCTCTTGCCTCAGCCTCCTAAGTAGCTGGGATTACAGGCGTGCACTACCATGCCCAGCTAATTTTTGTATTTTTAGCAGAGATGGGGTTTCACTGTCTTGGCCAGGATGGTCTCGATCTCTTGACCTCGTCATCCAGCTATCTCAGCCTCCCAATGTCCTGGGATTACAGGCGTGTGCCACCAGTCCTGGCCAATTTTTTGTATTTTTAGTAGAGACAGGATTTTGGCATGTTGCCCAGGCTAGTATCGAACTCCTGACCTCAGGTGATCTGCCTGCCTTTGCCTCCCAAAGTGCTGGGATTACAAGTGTGAGCCACCGTGCCCGACCCATATACTCTTAAGGCAAGGAAACAGCATTTTTGTTACCAAACTGAATGATAAAGGGCATGTGAACTTTTTCTTTACTTCTCAGAAGCCCTTGATCTCTATAGGATAGATTTGATAGGAAAATGAGTGAGTTTTTTCCCTGCTGAATTTATGTGTTGGGAGGAAAGTGGGCTCAGAGTTATTATCTCTTTGTACAGAACGTTAGAGAAAAGTAAGATAGCTTGAGCTCTATTAGCATTAGTATAGAGGATTTAAATTTATTTCATTGTGTCTGAGGCTACTGAACTTAATGTAATCAGTGACCTTATGCCCCCTTTGCATTCAGTAAGGAATGCATAAGTTAATGATAGATATGGCCAGGTATGGTAGTTCACACCTGTAATCCCAGCACTTTAGCAGGCTGAGGCGGGTGGATCACTTGAGCCTAGGAGATCAAGACTAGCCTGGCCAATATAGCAAAACCCAATCTCTACAAGAAAAAAAAAAATTAGCTGGACATGGTGATGCTTACCTTTAGTCTCACCTGGAGAGTGAGGTGAGAGGATGACTTTAGCCTGTAATCCCAGGTACTTGGAAGGCTGAGGCATGAGAATTGCTCGAATCCAGGAGGCAGAGATTGCAGTGAGCCAAGATCGCGTCACTGCACTCCTGCCTGGGTGACAGAGTGAGACCTGGTCTCTAAGTAAATAAATAATAAATATTTTAAAACATAAGTTAATGACAGATTTGAACAAAGGAAATTACACTATTGAGATTTGTCTGCTACATCCCACATTGTCACCGAGGAAATGGCTTAGATGAGATTTTAAATCGTCACTGAAGAGAATTTGAGACATTCATAGAAGTATGTTGTATTCTCTGTAATGAGTGTATGGCCATCCCCGTTTGAGGGCAAGTGTTTGCATTTATGTTCTTGATTTAAATGAAATTGTTTTCAACTGAAAATGAAACAAAACAATTATCTGAAATGTGATGCCTACCACTGGAAAATAGTGATTGTTGGATTTTATGGTTGTAATTTTTGCTAAGAATATTCAGTAGTGTGGCTGTCTTTTTGTTTTGTTTTGTTTTGTGAGACAGGATCTCACTGTGTCACCCAGGTTGGAGTGCAGTGGTGTAAACACAGCTCAATGCAGCCTTGACTTCCTGGGTGTAAGTGATCCTCCCACCTCAGCCTCCTGAGCAGCTGGGACCACAGGAATGTGCCACCACATCTGGCATTTATTTATTAGTGTTTTGTAGAGACAGAATCTCACTGTGTTGCCTAGGCTGGTCTCAGACTCCTGGCCTGAAGCAGTTCTTCTTCCATGGCCTCCCAAAGTGCTAGGATCACAGGAGTGAGCCATTGTATTTGGCCTATCTTTGGAATTTTGAAAGCCATTTATTCTTGAAAATTGATTTCTAAAAATTTTACTTTATGGGATCTGAAAAATGTTCTTGGTCTAGGATTTAGACCAAGTTCTAATTCTATTCTAATTACTAATCAGGTACATTGAACAGGTCACTGCACCTGTCTGGGCCAGCTCCCTTGTGAGTTCAGGCATACAGACAGTCATATCAACTCTTCTTACATCATGGGATTGTTGTGAGACTTTGTGCAAAGGGGCTTATATTCATATCTGGGAGACCAGGGTGCCATGTAACATTAATTTTCTGCTATTTGTTTACATTTTTACTTTTTAATGACCTAACCTGAAGTCTATTTAAGCTTCTTAAAATCTGTGTTGATTACTGTCAATATAAAGTTAAATAAAACTTAGAAAGCTGCTAGGCTTTACAGTATAAATTCTTAGAATTTTCTCATGTTTTGGCGTCTCGTCTGTTTCTCATCCCTTTGCTTTTATCCTCTACTAATTTATACAAATTGTTTTCATTCTAGTACTCTTGTCCATCTGTTCTCTGTTGTGTGATCCCAATCCAGATGATCCTTTAGTGCCTGAGATTGCTCGGATCTACAAAACAGATAGAGAAAAGTAAGTATGGCCTCAAAATGGAAAGTTATCTGTGGTGGGATGAAGATGTTTGTCACAAATCTTTCTTGTTTAAGGGCTGAATATGGGCCAGATACTTAAAATGAAGTCCTAATATATTTATATTCCTAATATAAATTTTTATATGCCTAATATAAAGAGGAATATATGCATCGAGTATCACTATAAGTAGACAATGCCGGCGAGGCACGGTGGCTCACGCCTGTAATCCCAGCATTTTGGGAGGCCGAGGCAGGCGGATCACGAGGTCGGGAGATCAAGACTATCCTGGCCAACATGGTGAAACCCTGTCTGTACTTAAAATACAAAAAATTAGCTGGGCATAATGATGCATGCCTGTAGTCCCAGCTGCTCGAGAGCCTGAGGCAGGAGAATTGCTTGAACCCAAGAGGTGGAGATTGCAGTGAGCTGAGATCATGCCACTGCACTACTGCCTGGGTGACAGTGTGAGACTTTGTAAGTAAGTAAGTAAAAGTAAGTAAATAAATAAATAAATGTGCGAGACGGTCTCAAAATAAATAAATAAGTAAATAAATGAATAAATAAGTAGAAGATGCCAGTCTTATCCCTGATTGTTTCATAAGATTCCTCTTGTCTACAAAAAACTTTTTTTTTTTTAATTATTTTTTTTTTTTTTTTAGAGACGAGGTTTCACTGTGTTAGCCAGGATGGTCTTGATCTCCTGACCTCGTGCTCTGCCTGCCTTGGCCTCCCAAAGTGCTGGGATTACAGGCATGAGCCACTGCGCCCAGCCCTAAAAAACTTTTTTTTTTTTTTCTGAGACAGGGTCTCACTCTGCCACCCAGGCTGGAGGGCTGTGGTGTGATCTTGGCTCACTGCAACTGCAGCCTCCTGGGTTTGAACAATTCTTGTGCCTTAGTCTCCTGTATAGCTGGTATTACAGGCACAGGCCATCATGCCAGGCTCATTTTTTTTTTATTTTAAATTTTTAATAGAGATAGGGTTTCAACATGTTGGGTAGGCTGGTTTAGAACTTCTGACCTCAAATGACCTGCCCACCTAGGCCTCCCAAAGTGCTGGGATTACAGGCGTGAACCACTGTGCCCATACAAAAACTTTTCTATGGTATATTTTTCAACAGCTTAATGCCTTATGCTTGTCTTTTAATATATAAAGCATTTTTCATCAAGTGCCCATTTGCCTCTCATAGGTATTTGTGAATTAATGGGAAAAGAGAATTGATTTTCTACCATTTGACATAATCTAAAGGAAGAAAATAAATGCCATTAGACATGAAAGCCCCGAATTTCTTTTAAAAATAAAATTTGATGTAGGATTTGGATATTTCAGAATTGTACTATGAATTATTGAACAGTGGTAAAGATATCAAAAGAGATAGTAGCTAAAAGTGTTTTAGTAGCACTTTTTTTTTTTTTTTGAGATGTAGTCTTGCTGTGTTGCCTAGGTTGGTCTCAAACTCCTGGGCTCAAGCAGTCCTCCTTCCTCAGACTCTGGAGTAGCTAGGCTTATAAGCATATACCACCATGCCCAGCACTAATAACATTTGTTGTTTTATGTACTATTCAGTGAAATTATAGGAGGAACTAGATAGGAGAGGTTGGATAGTTTTTTTTTTTAATTAAAATAGAGGGCGAATCACCAGGTCGGGAGTTTGAGACCAGCCTGTGCAACATGGTGAAACCCTGTCTCTACTAAAAATACAAAAACTAGCCAGATGTGGTGGCTGGCGTCTATAATCTAGCTACTCAGGAGGCTGAGGCAGGAGAATTTCTTAAACCCGGGAGGCAGAGGTTGCAGTGAGCCAAAATCACAACACTGCACTCCAGACTGGGTGACAGAGCAAGACTCTGTCTCCAAAAGAAAAAAATAAAGTTAAAATGGAAAGGATTTAAGAATTACTTGAATTCTAATGGATTAGAGAGGCAAGGATACATTTTTGTTTTTAATTGCACTAACACTGGGAACGGGGGGTTCTAACAGCTGTTGGTTCTTGCTTTTTCCTATTTGTGAATTTATTCACAATTTTATTATTATTTTTAATCAGAGTCTCACTCTTGTCACCCAGGCTGGAGTGCAATGGCGTGGTCTTGGCTCACTGCAACCTCCGCCTCCCAGGTTCAAGCGATTCTCCTGCCTCAGCCTCTCAAGTAGCTGGGACTACAAGCGCCTGCTACCAAGCCCAGTTAATTTTTTTGTGTGTGTGTATATATAT